>OY757917.1:76999586-77002086 GCA_963585895.1 Sepioteuthis lessoniana | reverse complement strand
ATGAAATTATTATTATTATTATTATTATTATTATTATTATTATTTCATTCCACAGAAGTTTTTTACACCAGCATTGGCTAGTGGTCTTTCAGGGGAGATTAAACCACAGCAAGTGTACTGGTCTTGATTCTTTCTCTGATTTCCATTTCTTCCAGTCCCTTTTTCAAACCTTTAGAGACCACCCCAAGGGCATCAACTACAATTGGTATCACCACAACCCTGATGTGCCACATTTTTTTTTTTAGTTCTTTAGCAAGGTCCAGGTATTTATCTCTCTTTTTGCTTTCTTTCAATTTCCCCTGGAATGGCTAAATCCACTAGAGGGCAAGTTAATTTCTTTGTTAATTAGCATTAGGTCTGGTCTTCTGGCTGGGATTAGGGGATTAGGAAATCCATTTGTATTTCAGAATCCCTGAGAATTTTATGCATTCTCTTGGACAGATTCTGGTTTGTGAATATACCATTTCATTGAATGGTCAAATATCATTACTTTAATCATTTGAGAGTTTTTCACACCAGCATTAGCTGATGGTTTTCCACTGGAGTCTTGAGTAACAGCAAGTCTCCTCAAGTCTCTGGGACTCTTCTCAGTATTCTGACTGATCTTAATAATGCTGTAGTTTGGATGATGTCCACTCATTCTCTTATTTCCAAGTCCTCCAAGTACCTATAAGTACCTATACTAATCCTTTGGTGATTGTACTGAGTGCACCAATTACAAGTGGTATCACTGTCATTTTTATGTTCCTTAGATTTTTCAGTTCTTTAGCAAGGTCTAGGTACTTATTTCTCTTTTTTCTTTCCTTCAGTTTTATCCTGTGATCAGCCAGAATGACAAGTTCACTATTGAGCAGGTTCTTTTTTTTAAAATTATCACCTGGTCTGGTTGTCTAGCCAAGATTAAGTGATCTCAAAATCCCAATGTATCTTGGAATTCCAAATAATTTTTTGTGTATCTCATTTTCTAGGAAGGATTCTGGGTTATGTATATACCAATTGTTCTTAAGGTCAAATATCAGTTTCTTGCTCAATTTCCTGTGGATCACCTTCCTTACCTACATTCGCTTATTATGTGACTGATCATTTCATCTCTATCACATCATTATCTACATCTGCTATTTTGGTGTGACTTAACTTGCATTTTCTTCAATCAATTTAACTTTTAGGTGATTTTTATCTAATAAATTTTTCAGAATACCATTTCTTGAACAGTGAAGAACAGCTTTCCCTTTATCCTTTTCTCTGATGTGTTGTTTATCATCAAGCATAGAATTGATAATCCAAGTGAATTGTAATAAAACAGCAACTAAAAATTAAAAAGATAATAAAAAGTAAAAATATAAAAATGAATAGGTTGACTATATATATATTCTTTTCAGCTCAGAAAGCCTTCATCATCAGATGATTCTGGGGCCAGGCAGGGTTTCAGTATCAAAACATCTTTATATCTAACCTAGAACAGGATCATACAATACAACCAAACTTTGTTGGTTTTCCATATCATTGTGGGAATGTCAGATCAAGAGGTAGCCTCTTTTTATAATCCTTTGTTGTATTGATAACATTCTAGAAATTCCTGAAATGGTACAAGTACCAAGCTGCATCCACCCTTGGATCTAAGGTACTTCCATGCTTGTGTATCTCTGAAAGAGCAGCAGATTTTACAGGGTGAGGCTGTTGTTACAATAAATGTTAGTGGGATTTTCAGAGAATTATAAGAAATTAGCTTAAAAGGTAAAGTGTCAAGGAAGAAGCTGTTGCCCACAAGACTAGTATCTGCAAAACTATAAATAGAAAATCTGTGGGAGGAGACAAGGTGATTAATTGAGACTAAAACAGAATTATTTGGACTTAATTCAAAACATTCTTTGAATGAGAAAATTGGAACCATCCCTAAAGTCAAGTTTGGGTGTAGATCTGTGATGCTTTGTTGATGTTTTTCGGTGCCAATGCCAGGAGACATTTCTATCACAAAGGGAATAATGGACAGGGATTCATACCATGATCCTATCAGATAATTTCTTGAAATCTTTCAAGAAAGTCCATAAGAGTTCCCATTTCAATTTGAAAAAGTTAATGATCCAAAAGAGAAATTCAGGAATAGTTCAGAATATTAAAAAATGTAGCATCTACAGAATGTCAAAGATCAGATTTGTTCTGTCTTTAAAATCTGTGTCAAAAAACCAAATTGGCAATGCATCAGAAATCATTTGCAAAATTGGAGGAATTAGAAGAATTTTGACTGGAAGAAGAGAAAGATATTTCTTCTGGTAAATGGGAAAAAATTATATCCACATATTGTATATAAGGTTACTCTCAAATGTTAATCAAGAATTAGTGAATGATTTTCAGAAAAAATGTTGAGATTATAACATAATTTCCAAGCATGGTTGTATTTTGCCAGTCTGTTCAGACTCCTATCATAACATAATAATTATAATGAATTGGTCTATTTGAAATATCTTAACAGAGCTAAAAAGAATGAAAAGATGGATAGCTG
>OY757917.1:76952086-76994586 GCA_963585895.1 Sepioteuthis lessoniana | reverse complement strand
AGTAAATGTTAAAGTACAAAATACATTGTTGAGTATATATCATATACTTACCTTCAATAATAATTTCAAAATTGAACAAGTAAAATAATACCATTCCAAAAATATCAAAATCTTTCAATGAAGTTTTCTTTTTGTAAATTGTATTTAAATTGTATTTCAGGTTGATGATTTAAAATTTTTAATCTTTTTAAGTCTGTTAGTTAGTATCCATGTAGTATATCCATATAGCAGTATTAACACAACTGCTGCTTGGAAAAAGCTGCGTTTTAGTTTATCGGTCAGGTCTTACTTCCATATAACCAATAGTCTATTGATAGCAGTCCAAGCAGCAGTCTTGTTGATACTACTATATGCATGCACTAACTATGTGGACGCTAACTAAATGTATGGAAAAAAAGCTTGACGGCAACTACACAAGAATGCTGCGAGCAATACTGAACAAGTGCTGGAGGCAGCACTCAACAAAGCAGCAGTTACACTGCTACCTACCACCCATCATGAAAACTATGTAAGTTAGATGAACCAGACATGCAAGACATTGTTGGAGAAGTAGGGATGAACTCATAAGTGACATATTCCTGTGGACCCCTTCACATGGACAAGCAAAGGCAGGACAACTAGCTAGAACCTATATGCAACAGCTCTGAGCTGATACAGGATGTAGCCTTGAAGACGTGCCAGAAGCGATGGACGATCGAGATGGGTGGTGGGAGAGGGTCAGGGAGATCCATGCTGGCAGCACAATATGAGGATGATGATGATGAAGTCTGTTAGAATTCAATGCCTATTTTTTGAAAAAATTGTAACTCTGATTCTATAAATAATGAGTGACTTAAAAAAAGCTTATCAGCTTTGGCCTTTAATCAAGTTAATGAAAAAAAATTTACTCCTCTTTGTTACCAATTTCAAATACATAAGCACCCATGAGCCAAACTAAAAACGGTGAAATGGAAAGATTGTTTAGAAAACCTGATAATCTTTAGTCTGCAGAACCAGATATTCATCTACAAGTTAGAAAAAAAATAGTAAAACGATTTGAAATTATATTTCATTTGTAACAATGTTTGTTGGGATTTAATTGTAATTGAATTGAAAGTAATCAATTTAAAGCTATGTATCTTAAATGTCTGTAATTATATTCTGCTTCATTTATATATGTTTTTTCTATTCTTTGAATTCTTACATAATAAGTGAGTAGAAATATGTGTTTGCTGTGTTGTTAATACTGGTGTGCAAAGCAAACAAGAATCCCACCTAAATAGTCTTACACACACACACACACACACACACACACACACACACACACACACACACACACACACACACAGACACATGTACACGCACACATACGCACACACACATACATATATGTGTGTGCATATACATATGTGTATATATATATATATGTGCATATATATATATATATATATATATATATGTATATAAATATATATATATATATATATATATATATATATATATATATACATGTATACTTATATATATTATAACATTTTTACATTCAAATATTTCCTGCTTTATGTATCTTTGTGGATCATAATGTATATGTCGGTGTCTTAATATTTTTAGAAATATTCATATATAAGAGTATGAATACATTAAAAACAGTGGGAAAAACAATTAAAAATATATATCTATCTAATTGTATATGTGTGTGTGTGTGTGTGTGTGTGTGTGTGTGTGTGTGTGTGTGTGTGTGTGTGCGGGTATGTGTTAGTGCATGTGCATGTGCATGTGTGTGTGTTTGTGTGTGTGTGCGTGTGCGAATATGTGTGTGCAGAAATGTGTTAGTGCATGTGCATGTGTGTGTGTGTGTGTGTGTATGTGTGTGTGTGTTTACCAGGCATTCATGTTTGCGCAGGTGCACACACATATCTCTGTCAATATGTCTATATATCTATATCTATCTATCTCCACCCATATCTGTCTATTTATATATATATATATATATATATAGAGAGAGAGAGATATGTGTATATATATATATATATATATATATATATATATATATATATATATATATATATACACATATATATACATATGTATGCAAACTTAAGTGTATATAAAGTATATATTTTTAAATGTATATTTGAATCTATCTATCTATCTATCTATCTATCTATGCAACTGTATGAGTATATTCATACATATGCATCAGTACAGTTGGAGTCAGATGTTTGCATAGTTTTGCAAAATACATTTAAACTCAGTTTTTCACAATTCCTAACATTTACTCCTAGAAAAGCGTCCCTGTCTGAGGTCAATTAGCTATACTACTTTATTTTAAGAATGTGTGAAATGACAAAATAATTGGAGGGATAATTATCTCTTTTTGATTTCATTTTCTTGAATAACTTCTCTGTGGGTTAGAAGGAATATCCCCATGAATAGATTCGAATATTTCAGAAAATAATGTTTTTATTGTAGAAGCTTCTGATAGGCTAATTGGCATCATGCAAATTGGCTAGATATCTACCTGTTGGTTTATTTCAAGGTCTACCATTTAAACTCAATGCCTCTTTGCTTGACATCATGGAAAAAAGAAACCAACCTTACAGAAAAATTTGTGGACCTTCCCAACTTCTTAAAATTATCAAGTTCATTTGACAATAATAATGTTCAAGTATTAACATGTAACCCCCTTCCAGGCATCACAAACCTCAGGAAGGAAATATGTTCTACCTCCAAGAGATGCACATACTTTGGTGCAAAATGCTCAAATCAATTCCAGAAGAACAGCAAATAACCTTATGAAGATGCTGTATGTAGAGTGTATTGGTTAGATGTAATCATTATATATATATATATATATATATATATATATATATATATATATATATATATATTCTGTAGTACATACAAAATTATAGCTTTAAATTGAGCATACATCAAAATTTCTAAAAAAGACCTTTTTGGTCATGCCTTGATATTCACTAATGAGACATGACCAAAAAAAGGTTTTTATTGAACTTATGAGGTATGCTTTATTTCAAGATATATACATATATATATATATATATATATATGTTGTTTATGACTTTCAGTATCCCATATTCTTGATGAGGGAAGTGGTTTGGTTTGGTTTGGTTTTATGGCATATCAACCATTGTAGATTATTTATTGCCAAATCCATTTTTATATGCATAAACAGTTATATTTCTAACAATTCAGCTTAGTATAAGTATAGTTTTTTGTTTACATGCAGTTAAATGTCAAAACAGGTCTGTTTCAAGTAATTCAGTTTCGCATAAGTATACTGTTTAGTTCAATCTGACCCATAGACAGGACCCTATCAGGTGCTACCACTCCAGGCCATAGTGGACCTGGGAGTGATGGCAATGAAGGGGTACTCCACACTCCCCAAAGCTCCAGCAATCCTGGAACCTCACTATTCGATTATTTAGTGTCATATCAGGACACATACTGGTGGGGGGGGTCTTACCCCTCTGCAGAGAAGCAGTTGGTGTATTCTACTGCCCCAGCTAACTGGGCAAGAGGCAAATGGGTATTCTGTGAAAACCTTGTCATATACTGATGATGGTGGATTCATGGATAGCAGTGTCGTTAAGCAAAGTTGTGTTCTTTCTTTATCCGAGACACATTTCTTTAGTCAAAATAATGGTCATAAGAGTTCCAGTGGTGTACCATGGTATATATTTCATTGTATATATTTCATGGTATATATTTCATTGTATATATTTCATTGTTTATTTTCAAGTTCTGGTGATATTCATCTGTTCTTTAAGTTTCTACTAGTTAGATAAATGAAATATAACCTTACAATAAAAAAAAAATTAAACAGAAAAATGGAAGATTTGGATTTGTTAGTAAAGACAGAGTGTGATAGAAATACTCCCCACATTTTAAACTGTAACCTGCATAGTGCAAGTTAGGAAAATAGCAATGGTAGCTAGATCTAGTTTATGTCTTATCATTCTTTTTAGATGGGATCAGTTGTGATCCACCTGGATTGGACCAGTGCATACTGTGCTTTTGCTGATGAAATGTCTTTTAAGACTGGTAAATCTGTAATTGCTACACAGAGATCTTTTCATCCTTATTTCCTGTTACATGAGAATGATACTATTTTGAACAGAAAATTGATGCTCCTTTGTGTTGAAAATTCTATTTTAAAAGCAAAATACCATCAGTGAAAAATATAACCTTTGTTAATTCATATTTCTGGCTACTCAGTAATTTGTTGGAAGAATGGTAGTTTTGGTGGCACAGTCTTATGTAGAACTTTGACAAGGACAAATAATCAAACACCCACCACAAGATTATATGTGTGAATATATATGCATATATATAATCTTGTTGTGGGTGTTTGATTAGATATATATGTGTGTGTGTGTGTGTGTGTGTGTGTATGAGTCTGGGAATGTTTATATTTATGTGTGTTGGTTGGTTGGGTTTCTGACATATCAACCTTTTTAGGTTATTTAAAGCTTAATCTATTTTTATTCAGTTTAGCATGAGTACACAGTTTAATTGTCAGAAAAATTTCTATTTCAAACTATTCATTTTATACAAACAATTCTAATTCAAACAATTCAGTTTAGTGTAAGTATAGTTTTTTGTCCACACACAGTAAAATATCAAAACAGTTCTATTTCAAACCGTTTAGTTTAGCATAAGTACAGTTTCAGTCAAAAACAGTTCTATTTCAAAAAATTCAGTTTTGCATAAGTACACAGTTGAGTTCTATTTGATCCATAGACAGGGCCCTATCAGGTGCTACCACTCTAGACCAGAGTGGACCTGGGAGCGATGGCAGTGAAGGGGTACTTTGTATTCCCCAAAACTCCAGAATTACTGGAATGACACCATCAGATCATTTAGTGTCATATCCTGGACACTCATTGGTGGGGCCTTACCTTCAGTCAGTGTATTCTACAGCCCCAGCCGACTGGGCAAGGGTGTGTGTGTGCATATGTGTCTGTGTATACAGGGTGAAACGATAAAATTGTCGTCCTAAAGAAAACAACAGGACAGCTTTATTTTAAACTTTTATTGAAAAAACCAATTCAGGTAACTTGATTATGTAGTAGAGCTGACATCTATTCAAGATAGCTGCCTTCAGCCTCAATCACCGCCTTGATATGGATCCGGAACTGGAAGCATGCCTTTTCAGCAAATGTCAGTGGGAGCTCGGCGAATACTTGGCGGATGGCCCGATCAGGCAGGCTTTGGTGTTGTGGGAGGTCATGTTAGTGATGTATAACAAAATATATGTTGTGGGAGGTCATGTTGGGGATGTATGACCAAACGAAGTAGTCCTGCGGGTTCAGGTCAGGAGAGGAGGGGGCGAGTGAGAGAAGGGTACAAAGTCGTAGCACTCCTTCTGAAGCCAAGCCTGGGTCTCTTTGGACTTGTGGGCCAGCGCCGAGTCCTGCTGCCACACCTAGGGTCTGCCACCGGCCACCTGATTGCACCAGGGGATCACCACACTCTTCAGTACATCCAGGTACACTTTGGTGTTGACTTTCAAGCCGACTTCGAAGATGTGAGGTGGCATGATGTGGCCCTCACTTGAAACCACACCAAAGACCATAACTGTAGCCGGAAACTTTGTTTTCATCACCCTGGGTATGTTGAGCCATTTTGATTTGCATTTTGAGGGTACTGGCAATGGCCTGTTGTCATAACTTGGATCAATAGAGAGCATGAGTTGTACAGTGGTGCATCACTGATCTCGCTCGTTAAACATTGTGTCACTTTTAGATATGATAGAAGGCTCCTATTGCTCTTTGGATTTGTACACAACTGGCCAACTAGTAGATAGTCTGCAACAAAAAAAGAAAACCCGCTTTCATTGAATGGAAATGGAATCCTGTCATCTTTTCTAGGGTGACAATTTTATTGTTCCACCCTGTATACATATATATATATATATATATATATATATATATATATATATATATACATATATAGAGGCATATAGATATCTATGATTAAGTGTGTTTGCATGTGTATAAGTGTACACTTTCGCAAATATTTTGTATTTACTTTTTTCGAAACAATGTACTTTCTGATTTTTACAGACATATCATGATCAGAAAAAATATCGGTTCAAAAAATCTGTACACTGACAAAATTATGGGTCATATAAGGTAATCTTTATTTCATGAAAAAAAAAGTAATAGAAATGATTAGAAAAACATTTTCCATTGAATAACAATTAACTAGTTTTATACTCTTTTATGATGATTCGGAAAAAATTCAGTAGACATTTCAAAAAATATATAGATTCTAATGAAACATATTTAATACGCACACACACACACACACACACACACACACACACACACACACACACACATACACACACACATATACGCCTGTATAGATATACACATATGTATATATATATGCACAATGCTCACACATGCATATATATATATACACATGGATATATACATATATATATGTACATGCATTATACACACATGCGTTTACACACATATGCATACATATGCACCTGTATATATTCTCATGAGTATATATATATATATATATATATATATATATACTTATGAGTATATATATATATCTATATATATATACTCATAAGTATATATATATACCTATGACTATATAAATATATATATATATATATATATATATATATATATATATATAAATATATATATATATATATATACATATAATATACAGATGCAGATACACTCAAGAAAACTCAAACACATATATATGTCTATAAAGCACTGAACAAGTTTGCAATAATTTTGTGTAAATATATGTTTTTTTTATTCAGAGAAAAGCATAATGTGGTTAACAGATAGTTCTAAATTCCTGCTATACTTTAATTGGTTACTGAATAACCTTTTGTAATTTTCTCTTCTGTCGTATGGTAAGTGTCATTACCATAAAAATCGAGACAGAGATGGAACTTAAATGTAAAAAAAAAGTAAAGTTACTGACAAACTGAGGAATCAAATAATATGAATTTCAAATTAGACAGAAATCTGAATTGAAGAATGAATGCATAGTCACCTTTGAGCCACTATGTATACTTATATATATATATATACTTGTGTGTGTGTTTGAGGCAGAGTTTTTATATATATATATATATATATATATATATATATATATATATATATATATATATATATATATATATAAGATGGTAATTCTGTGTTAAGCATTCACATTTCTCTATTCCATTTTATAAACTATTGGTCAGTTCAAATAATTTTTAATTTCATGCATATCATTTCATATAAATATATATATATATATATATATATATATATATATATATATGTCTTATAATACTGAGCTTTTTTCAGACCATCTTGGGATTCTGACTTTCCAAAGTTGATTATTTGATACGAATTTCAAAGAAATTGTTGATAAATCTGAAAAGGACATGTTTAATGACTTTTGAAACAGTATTCACTGTATATATATATATATATATATATATATATATTTGTGTAGAGAGAAGTTATGTCAAAACTGTTCATAGTTTTATTTTGTACGTTTATTTTCTTGATTTTATTAAGTAAGTCTCCAGAGTTTTTGACCTGTGAGCGGCTGATTGTGCCGAGTATGTGAGGGTGAAATATTTTAGCTATGGTGAGAGCTATTTTGTGAGTTGCACTACTGAACATCATCATCTCCCCACCAGGTGGTGTTGTAATCATGCACAAACAGAGGTACATTGACAAAATTAATTCACTTCTTGAAGATACAAACACCTATGAGATATCTTACCAAACCACCATCAACAAAAACATTACCTTCTTCCACAAACTTTTCACAAAACACATAAACAAGCAAAAAACCTGGACATCCCTCATTGAACACCACCCTACAATCCAAATATTATATAGTCTACCCAAAATCCATAAACCAGACATACCCTATAACCCATTATCTCCACCATTGGTAGTGCCACCCATAAAATAGCTTGTACCATAACTAAAATATATATATATAAGTAAGTCAGTAAGTTGGCAACCATAGTCAAGGACGATGAGAAGGCTCCCTTTTCAATAGCTACTACATCGAAGATTGGAGAGGGTGCTACTCCTTTCCCTGGATTGCTCCACTTTATCCTTGATACATACCTTATATTGCTGAGTGTTAAGCAAGGAGGTATCAAGTATCATTTTTAAAGTCTTTGGTATGATGTGACCTGGAATTGGACCCAAGTCTCCCAGACCATTGGTGAACACTCTACCCACGAGCCATATATATATATATATATATGAAAAACTCAACCAACCATCATTTGGCTTTTATTATTATTTTATTTCTGCAAGCAATTCTATTGAAGTAACCAGCTTCTTCAAATAGGCATTACACAGTGGGAGGGGAAAAAAGTAATATTTTTTCAATGGATTCATTAAAAAAAGAAAAAGAACAAAAAGACATGGGCAAGAATTTAATGTCAAAAACAGACAAAAAAATCATTGTCTGGTGTTATGTATCCTTATGTATCAAAAATATTTATACAACTCTCAAAACCCTCAGTAACAAAAATCTTGTCAATAAATTAGCCTATTTTATTTTAAGAAGAAATCACTTTATTTATTTATTTATTTATTTATTAAGGAAGATGTGGGTATAAAGACCATTACTCATACCAAACTTATTTTGTTTTGTCAAGTTTTTTTAATAGGTTTGGTTCATTTTCCATTTAAAATTATAATCTAATCTTTATTTCTTAATATTATTATATTTTTATTCTGACAACTGCCATTCCAATTGATGTTATGATTATTAGTATCATTATAATGATCAATTATAAATAACTTTATTAATAATTACAATTATGGCTAAATTAGCTATAATTGTAATAATAGTTACTTTAAAATATAGTTAAATTGTAATAATAGTTACTTTGAAATATAGTTATTCAAATCATTATTATTATGATTACATTACCAATAATATTAATAGAAATACTGATACCATTAATTTTATACTACTATTGTTATCACTATCAATTTTTCCATATGAGTTTAAATCTACTTTTATGACAACATTTAAAAAATAGTTCTTTTCATTTATTTAATAGTTTGCTAGTAAATTTATACCAAATGATGTTTATTTTTTCCTCCAGGCAAAGGTTACTTTTACTATCGAAGCTTCCAGAAGTAGAAGATTTTTTAATATCTCTCCACTTGATTTATGGAGTTAGGCCCCTATTTCTCAAACTCTAAGACCGCTTTGATAGGGTTGTTTGGTTTGCGAGTAAAGGGTTGGAAAAAGTGAGTCTATGATTATAAAATCTCTGTTCCGAATTTCCAGCTGAGATTCTTCCTTGAAATTTTCCATTAAGAAAATAGTTTCTTGGTTGTCTCACATTCCTCCCATTGGCCAATTTTCTTTATTTCAAAGTAATTAATATATATATACACATAGTTAGTGAATTAGTTATATTTATAGTGTATTTGGTAGGTATAAATATTTTGGATACAGAAATTGATTCTCAGTTTTGTGCCATCCTCAGTCTTTAGACTAAATATATGTGCATACATACAAACTGTTTCACAATAGTTGAAACAAAGCAGTTGTGTCTTAGTTCTTCTCTGTTCCTTTTATTCCCTTTATTTTCTGCAGATTATTGCTGGGAAATTCTTATCAGTTTAATATGTTAAACAAAATATAGCAAACTAATGCTTTGGACAAAAGGTCAGAAGATTTTTTGTGTGAAGACATATTACAAAACTAATTTTTTCAAGATTTTTCAAGCAATATATAGGTGGAAGTTCAATTTTAACACATTTCTGAACAGGAAAACCAAAGCACATTTGGTCGGAGGCAATGTTTGAATTAGTTCTTAAAGCTTTGAAATGCAGCCTTGCCTATTATCCTTCATGGCCTATGATAAAAATTGACCCTTCTTGATTTTGTATGTAAAATGCCGAATGTCTTTATGCACTACTTGATTGATTAGAAACTCAAACACTCCTATGTCCCAGGAACTGATTAACTTGCTAAGATCATTGTCACACATGGCTTGGATCTCACCAATAAATCTGAGAGTTCTTTTCTTATCAGAACAATCACTGAGGCTTCAGAACTGCTGTACCTTTTAAACACTATTGGACTGACCCAACTTCTTTTAAATCCTCTACACTGTCCTCAGATTGACACCCAAACATTCTGAATTCTTTGTATTTGGTCTTCTGGCAAGAATGTTATGCAGTACATCATGGTGTTTCCAAATTTTTGGAGGAGTGAATTGCATCATGGTTTTGCTTTCTTCACAGGCAGTGCCCAAATGAGTATAATTCACTGTACAGTCAGCAAACCTAAAATAAAGTGCATGCATGAAAGTAATTTGATTTACCTATATATATATATAATTGGTATTAATAAAGATGAGAGTCTACAGCCTTCAGAGTAAGAGTGATCAATAACTATTTATAGAATTATGTGTTCTGTAAAAATGATGAATTATTCTAATTAGTGCTTGATGATTGCTTCTTAGTAAGAAATTAATAACTGCAATTTGTATTTTTATTTATTTTTAGTATATATATATATATATATATATATTATTAGATAAATCTGACTTCCATATGATTAATAACCTATCAATAGCAGTCAATGCCTTCTCTAGTGACCTATTGATATTATTTTCAGGAGATGAGATGCTGCTTCCAAGGTAGATGAACTCATCCACTAGTTTCAGAGAACCACCACATGTACATTTTGTCTGCATTTACATGGAGTGCAGTGCCACCTGCTTTCTGCTCCAGACTATGCAGTAGGTATTCGGCTTGGGTACAGTGATCATGTCAATTCTACTATCTGGATGCTCAACATGGATGCTGACTAAGCATACAGAGAAAAATCTAGACGGGAATTGCACTAGAATGCTACAAGCTGTATTGAACAAATGCTGGAAGCAACCTCCCACAAATCAGCAACTGCACGGCTGCTTACCTCCCATCTCTAAACCATCCAAATAAGACAAATAAGACATGCAGGACACTGTTGGAGGAGTAAGGATGTACTCATAAGCAACATTTCTGGTAGAAAAATAGCTGTGATACTATTTTTATGCCGTGATACTATTTTCAAGCGATGTTCCCCTATGCACCCTTTCACATAGACTTGCTAGTGTTAGATGACCAACTAGAACTTATCTACAACAGCTCTGTATGGACACAGGATGTTGTCAAGAAAACCTGCCAGAAGCAATGGATGATAGAGATAAATGGCGAGAGAGAGTCAGGGAAATCTGAATTAGCAGCACGACATGATGATGACGATATATATATATATATATATATAATGTGTCTATATGAGTGCTTTTTTGTTGCTTTGAATTCTTGTATCCATCACATATATGTTCTAGTGATCAAATTGTACCCTAGATATAAGACTTTAAATTATGTATAAATTGATTCCCAAAATAAATCTGCAATCTTATCAAAATATCTAAATAGAATATGATCCAAGTTTTCTTTTTTATGCTTCAAAATATACATTTTTGATTCTCTGGATATTTATACCATTTATTAAGAAGATTTGTAAAAGAAAAACTGATAAATATGAATACTAATATACAAAACATGTTTTTTTCTCTTTGTTTTGTTTTGCCATTTTCCTCTACATCATTTTGAAGCATTGGTACTTCCAGTTGGAGAGATAATGAAGCAATTACTCATCTAAAGCTGATATCATTGGTGTCAGGGATTTACACTAAATACACTTTGATTTATAAGTTAATTGATCAATTATGATGGTGCCTTTATCATCTGCATGTGATGCCTTTTCCTTGATGACAGATAAACAGCTTGGTTCTACAATCATAGCCAAGTTTTCACACAAGGTTAAACATAGGCACTCTGCAGATGAGCTCTCTGAGACAAATTGTCTCTTGATGGTGGCATTGGCTCCAACTGCAGCTAAGATGCAGTGTAATTTTTTGGCCGACCACTTTAAGAGAGAAAGATTAAATCAAGTTTTACTTGATTCTATAGAACAGTTGCCAAGAACGGAAAGCAGATAAAAAGTCAGGGAAACATGATCCCCTGCAAACTGGAAACACTTCTGTAGCAATTTATACAGAACTTTTACAAAATGATTAAATGTCCTGGAGATAAAGTGTAAACCATAACATAATTCCCTGACAGTCTATACAATATTATTCTAGTTGCATCCCTTTTTTTTTCCTTTTTATGTTCTTCAGGGAGAAAATAATTTGTATTATTTCTAAACAACTTGTGCTCCTGAATCTGAAGTTTTATACAGTGTCATCTCGAATAAGTAAGCAGTTGCTTATGACTTTTAAGTATGGTTCAGTTGTTAGGTTTTATTTGGTTTAGTTCGGTTTCCTTGTTTAAAGGTATATCAACCTTTGTGGGTTATTTACTACAAGGCCATTCTTGTAAAAGAACAATTGTGGTATGATTTAACCAATAACTGTTAGTATAAGGGATTTCAAATCTTTTTCAGAATTATCAGTCTGAAAGTGAATGGAATTCAAATTCACTTACTATGATGCTGCTGTCCAGCACATTTGTCTCTACACCATGAGGTCTTCCCATCAATTGTTAGAGTATATTTTGATAGTGTTTCAATTTAAATGTAAATTCACTATGCTTAAGAAGTTAACATAGTGAAATCATTGCCAACTTGCTCATTGGTAAGGCATAGTCTGCTTCTGACTGGACAACAACTATATGGAAATCTGGTCTCTTTGATAAAATAAAACAGGAATAATTCCAAGGCATGTCAGTACCACTGTATGGGTGCACCACTTGGACTTTAACAAAATCTTTGGAGAAAAAGCTTCACAGTAACTATACAAGGATACAACATGCCGTTTTGAACAAATCCTGGTTGCAGCATTCTTCCAAGCAGCAGTTGTATGGCCACTTACCTCCCAACACACAAACTATACAAGCAAGAGATGCTGGGAATAGCTGAAAAAGTAAGGACAAACTCATTAGTAAAATTCTCTTATGGACTCCAACACATTGACTCGCCAGTTTTGGTCAACCAGTAAAAGCTTACATTCATCATCTCCATGCGGACACTGAATACTATGTCGTGGAATTGTCAAGAGCAGTTACAAATGGGAATGGATGGTAAGAGAGAGTTTAAGGAATCTGTACTGTTAACATGCCTTGATGATGATGATGATGATGATGATGAAGTTAAATATGGCTTTTAAAGCTGATTTGCAAATTGATATAAAATACTCTGTTAACAAAAATTAGTGTACATTTAAGAGTGTTCCAAATTATTCAAAAAACAATGCATGCAAATTGAGATACAGTTTTTTTAAAGAAACATAAATAAGAAATATTAAGGCAATAAAATAAACAGAAGGTAATAAACAAAGAAACATTTAATAATAAATAATTGTAATCCTCTTTTTAAAACGAGTAAGCTATACATCAAATAGTCAATATAAAACCTTTCATATTATTATTTCTTTCAGAATTTTGGATGATAGATAAACTGTTTTAATAATTTGAGGGGTAGAGATGATGATTCAAAAATATCTAAATAGTGGAAATTATGGGTGTCTGATAAGGTTAATTGATAGGTGATGACTCTGAGAACAATTTGAAAACTTGGCTGTGATTGGATAATCTCAGTAAGATGACAATGGTTATTGAAGTAAGAAGATAGATTTAAGCTAAAAAACAGTTAGTCAATGGTAGTTAAAGGATCCACTACCATTTCCGACAATGGTCCAGCCAATTCCTCAGACTTGTGAACAGGGTAATGTAAGAGTTGAAAATAACTAAGAAATGTACACAAAGAAAATGTCATTATTATTCATCAAAATCATAGATACCAGGATTTTATGATTTCAAATGAATCACGGTAAAGTCAAAACAGATATAATTAGATATTATTTCTTGACAAACTCAACATCATTTAAACTCTATAACCAAAAATAAATTGCAACTCCCTTTTAACCAAAAATAAATTGCATAAATAAGGTAAGGTTATTTGTATTTTGAACAGCAGCAATTTCATATTTGTTATTATTGAATTTAAATGATGTAACGTTTGATAATAATAATTTGCTAAAATATTGATTCTGATTGTGTAATGTTTCATTAGAAATAATAAAACGCTAGTATCTTTGGTTCTCATGACCGGACATTGGCATAATTGTTAGAGTGTTCGCCAATGGCCTGGGAAACCTGCGTTCAATCCCAGGTCGAGTCATACCAAAGACTTTTAAAATGGTACTTGATGCCTACTTGCTTAACATTCAGCATTATAAGGTTAGGATCAATGGTAAAGTAGAGCAATCCAGGGAAATGAGTAGTGCTCTCCCCTACACTTTGGTGTAGTAGCTATCGAAAAGGGAGCTTTGAGTCACCCTTTACTACGGTCACCAACTTTACTTACTATCTTTGGTTCTGAAATTCAACTTGTAAAAATTTGTTGGGGGTCTATTTATTTATTTATGCATAATACTATAACTTTCAAGGCTGATTTGCAAGTTAATATAAAATATTATCATTATTGTGAAGGGTCTCAAAGTTAATGATTACAAAACCCTTATGGAAGAAGGCAGTCAGCCTTGTTCAATGTTTAAATGCTCCTGACTAAGTTACATTGCAAATTCAGAACATGACTCGCTTTCTTGAAAAGCCATCATTACCAATCTTCTGTCAGTTAGAATTTGTATGCTGTT
The DNA here is from genome assembly GCA_963585895.1 of Sepioteuthis lessoniana. Classification (NCBI taxonomy): domain Eukaryota; kingdom Metazoa; phylum Mollusca; class Cephalopoda; order Myopsida; family Loliginidae; genus Sepioteuthis; species Sepioteuthis lessoniana. Next base: position 76,979,906 of record OY757917.1, on the reverse strand, counting down.
ATAGCTCATGTCTTTGGAGACAAAATTCAGAAGCCTTCTTTTTAAGCATGGTCGAGTAGTTCAAGTGAATGCAAATTTAAACAAAACAAACCCTTTCATTGGTTTGCAAAGCATATTACTCTTCCTGACCAAAAGTCTTGAAAATTTCCAGAGCTCAAATAATATTAAAGTTTGATTAAATTAAATCAGCTTTTAAAACACAGGATTTGCAAAATTCTTGATATTTCTTTGCATCTTCAAGTTTTTATATTTATTCTTGAAAAAGAAAATATAAGATTTCAGGTTTTGTCATTTGAATATCCAGTACATTACTATCCATCTAACCTCACCTGCTAACCAACCTCTTCCTATGTAGTGTTTTTTTTTTTTTTGAGAAGTTATCGACAGGGTAAAACCAAAACTTGCACATACACATACATGCCTTATTGCATCTAAATATATGCAGCTAGGTACAGAAGAGCTTATTTTATGTCTGGTCTTAGATGTCCCAAAACATTAAAGCGTAAAACAAACAATTTTTTAGATTAATCAGATTCAGTATTCATAATGTTAACCCATAAGGATTATGTGTCATTTGGTAGTCAACCCCACTGTCAAAAAAAGAGTTCTTAGGAGTTGGAACCACTGTAAAATAATAATGTGAAGAATTAACAAAAAATCGCGTAACTGTCTTTAATTGGAATCATTTTGAGATGAGGCTTCTTAATCTGAGAATTAATTTTTTTTAATTTATTGCGGACTTTTTGTCCTCATCTTGGTAGTTTTTGTGTTGCTTCTTCTTTCACTACGTTTCGGCCAAATTTCACCTGACGAAGGCCAGAGGTAAAATTTGGCCGAAAGAAGAAACAACACAAAAACTACCAAGATGAGGACAAAAAGTCCACAATAAATAAAGAAAAAAAAAATTAATTCTCAAAAAGTCGCGTATACTGTAATATAAATACTTTATTCAATCCTTCATACATCTACTCATCTTTCATAGCTCAGTTCTTAAATCTTTTTAAATTTCCCAGATTATTATTTTCAATATTTCATATTCTATCTTTGTATAAACCTAATGACTTTGCCTATTTAGTTTGTTGGTTTTCAAAATAAATAAAATAAAGAAAGAAAAAAGAAAGAAATAAGAAAGAAAGAATGGAAATTTTATAATTCCTTTTTGTTTAGTGACCAATGTATAACTTCTGTGCTAGCTATAAACAATGGATCCTAATATATTACATTCTATTGCTTGCTCTAGGCTGTGCAGTAGAGATTTGACTTCGGCAGGTGTGTTTGCGAGAAGTACTTGATCATCTGCATAGTTTGCGTCTATTATAGTTTCTGCAGGATATAGGCTGCATCTTACGTTTTTTTAACATAAAAACATTTTCTTTTATTAGATCTATTGACTTTTGAAGTATTTAGTCTAGACAGATTATAAAAATATATAGTGCTAATGTATATCCTTGCAAAACTACGGCTACTATTTCCAAGAAGTCTGTGTCTCTATCAGATAAATGAACTGTTGCTTTCTTATTTTTATAAACTATCTTTATAGCAATAACTGTTTATCTGGGGAGACCATATGCTCGTAGTATTTGCTCTATCTTCCCTTTGTAAATGGATCAGATGCATAGGAGAAATCTATGAACAATAGTGTTGCCTTGAGAAATTTTGCATTTACTCCTTTGATTTCTCCAAAAATCATTTCGGTTTTTCCAAAAAATTTTCTCAATTTCAGGTTGGAAACTGTTGAGAACCTTTGTAGCCATAGAAGTAATAGTTTTGCTTCTGTAGTTCTTAGTGATTCTGAGATCACTATTCTTGAGGAAGGGAGTATGTAGCCTTTTGTCCATTTCTGTATTGTATTTAATTATAGATAGTGTTGTAATAGAGAAGAAGTATTTCATCAAATGTCCTTGCTTTTCTTACTTCTCGAGCTATTTTGTCGAGGCCTGCAGCTTCTCTGCTTTTAATTTTTGTCAGTCCTACGTTTCTTTCGATTTTTCAAATTTGCACAGAATTCATTTCGTTGCTATTACAATACATGCCTATGTAGTACATTAAAATATGAAATTAAGTGCTTGTACATTTTTTCAATCTATTTTATTTTATTATTGATAGATTATCGATTAATGTATATACATATATATATATCATCATCATGTAGTGCCGCTAGCACGGATATCCCTGACCCTCTCTCGTCACTTCTCCCTATCGTTCATCGCCTCTGGTAGGTCTTCAGGGATACATCCCGTATCTTCACATAGCTGCTGAATGTATGTTCGAGCTGGTCGTCCTGCTTTTGCCCGGCCATATGCGGGGGTCCATAGGAGTACATCACTTATGAGCTCGTCCCTGCTTCTCCAGCAGTATTCTGCATGTCTGATTCGTCTATCATGGTTATATATATATATTAATTTAAGTATGTTTTTCTTTTACTTGTCATTAACTTTTTAAAGTTATTTTGGTTGAATTGAAGAAGTGTCTCGAGTTCTAACGTCTATTTCTACTGTTATTTATATAAGTATTATATAAGTAAGTACCCTGACAACAGGTCTGAGTGTTACGATCAGCAGGTGCTCCCTTGTTAGCTAATATGTGGTAACCAGTAACATCCTGTTATAACTTCAGGGACACAATGACCAAAGTAACTATTCAACGTAAAGACGTCAATGGAAGAAATGGACGAGAGAAAACAACAATCATGTACTTCACTGTTATTTTAAGAGCAATCTAATACAAAGAGGGTGTAAAAAAAGAATGATGGCAATTTTGACAGATTTAACGCAACCAGACAGAGACTTGCTGACCAAGCTTAAATGATATTAAAAGAAGGTGGATTTTCTGATTTTTACGTACTTGAAATGTGAACAAGTAAATAGGGAAGAATATCAATAAAATCTACCACTCCATACCATGGAGGTGTCCGTGGTGTAGTCGTTATCGCCGTAGGAAATGAACACGGCGTTACGAGTTCAAATCCTGGACGAGACTGATTGCTTTTCACATAGCACTAATACTCTTGGGAAAGGTATGAATCCAATTATTCTCCCTCCAGCTATGGGTAAATAGTAGGACAGACAAGGTTCTTCAGCCTTGGTGAGGCAACTAGTCTAGGAGAAGGAAAACTCTGAATTTAAACCTGTTAAACTTCTCTTAAAAATTGACCTTGTGTCATATCCTGCCCGAGCGGAGGGGTTGGTAAATAGTACCACTCCATACCAAAACACTAAATACTGAAAAGCAAATGGAAATGCAAAATATTAAAAACCGAAATGCCACACAACACAGCACCACAAAACAAATGTTATCACAAGAAGACAAAAATGTAAAGTTAGTAAAGAAAATCATGATTATAAAAAAGTCTATAATGCCATCCTTCAGACACCAAAACTGAAAAAAAGTTATAGTAAAAACCGAAAAGGTAAACTAATTATAACGAAATATCCTCACGTACAAAACGAAAGGATAAAATGAGCTAATTTATGAGGGAATGATACAAGTCTGTGATAAAAGTAGATGTTCCCTTAGGACTCCGAGAAGAAATACAAAACCTAGATGAGAAATTAAGTTAGAAAGACAGGTCAAGAAATTGCGACAACAAGCGAGAGTGCTAAGGAATAAGAAAAAAACATGTTATGATATGTCGGTAAGAAAAGACAAAAACAAAACAGCCGAAAAATCTGACAATACAACTTGAAGAGATAAATCAAAAGATATTGACAAAAAGAATGGTGACTTAAGAGATATTGAGATAGGGTGAAGCAATACCAATAAAATAAGACATTTCAAAATAACAAAAGAAAATTCTACCAACAAATTCGTGGGATGAGAAAGAACATAATAGAAAGGCCGAATGGATAGATAGAACGAAAATAGAAATTCAAGGACTAGAAGAAGGAACTCTGGCAATAATACAACTGGAATCGGTCAGGGTTACACTGAAAAAGGTACTGAATTGGAAAGCGCTAGGTCATGATGGCTTACATGGATTCTGATTTTAAAGATTCACGTCAGTCCTAGACAGACTTGCTCTTGAACTAAGAAGAAGCTTGGAAGAAACAAATATACCCGAATGGATGATTAATAGGGAAGACAATCTTTATCCAGAAAGACTCTCGAAAAGGAACTATCTCCAGCAACTATTGACCAATAACAGGTCTACCTATGTACTGAAAAATCTTAACAGCACAGATTTGCGGGGGAGATCTATTATTCACAAGTATGCTGCAGACTGTTTCCCGAAGAACAGAAAGAATGGCACAAAGGAATAAGCGGAACAGATGACTTATAGTACACTGATTAGCACATTTTCAAGGAGGGCAAATCGAGCCGGAAAATTGCAGCCATGGTGTGGATTGAATTCACACAGGTCAATGATATAGTTCTGCAATCCTGAATTGTCTAAAAATTTACAAGATATCAAAGTCATTAAATTCATCACAGAAGCCATGAAAAACTGAAAAGTGGAATTGATAATTGGAGGAAAAACGTTGGCAGAGGTGAAAATCCAGAGAGGCATCTTCCAAGGAGGTGTGCTTTCACAACTTATTTAATCACAAGAAAAGATTAATCACCTCATGTACATGGATTACAAGGAGCTGTTTGAAAAAATAAAGTTGAAAAAAAAAATCGGAGGCTTTAATACAAACAGTACAAATATACAGCCAGGATATAGGGATGGAATTTAGCATAGAAGAATGTACTATACTCATAATGAAAAGTGGAAAATCTTATTCAGGGATGAACACTTGGGCAGTAGTCCTTGTAAAATATTCAGCACCATTCTTAAAATCATAAAAGGAAGAACTCAGAATGGATGAGAGGACGAGAAGGTTGATGGTGATGCAGAATGCCTTACATCCGAGAGAAGGCATAGACAGATTATATGTGTCAAGAACATTAGGAGAAAGGGGACTCGTCAGCACTGAGAATAGCGTGGATGCGTCAATACAGAGAGTCAAAGACTACATTTAAAAGAGCAAAGAAAGACTTATTTCAACAGTCAGTAACAGTACTGGCAATATAAAGATAAACAAAACAACAATAACAAGGATACAGAAATTATAAGAGAAACAACTGTATGGATATTTCAAGTGACAAATTGTCGACATCTCAAACGAGGAAACCTGGACATGGCTATGAAAGGGAAACCTTAAAAGAGAAACTGAATCTCTTCTAATCACAGCACAAAACAATATCATGATAACTTATAATATTAAAGGCAAAATACGCTGCATAATAGTAAGTACAGATTGGGTGGTGATTGAAACGAAACTATTAATCATATAACGAATGTAGCCAACTTGTGCAAAGGGAGTGAAAGATTTGACTCGACTGGGTTGGGTAGGTGATCCACTGGGAGTAGCGAAAGAAACTGAAATTTGACCGTACTACTATCGTAGCCCTTCGGCTACTCAAATCTTAAATCTCCGTTGAAAAAAAAACAGTCATCTGTAACGTTAGCAAATGGGATTTTTCCATCCCTGCGGTAAAGGACGAACCCTAGTATCAACAATAACTTCACCGTTTCATTGACAAGTGGAATTTTCCATATCTAACATGAGGGCTATTTTCAAGATAAATTAATTCTACAGATCATCTCGAAGATAGTCTCTAATTTCAGAACAAAACTGGTTGCATTTGTAAACACCTTTCATCAGTATAATGAGATATTTCATAATGACTCATATTTAAAAGAGAGACTTCCTATTTCGTCAAAACAGAATTTTCACCTGTCACGCACGTGGTAGACCATCTGATACCACTGGCCTTGCCATATATATAAAGGCATTCATTGACCACAAAACTTCAGTAGGCGCCCGAGCACATGAGTATCGATTTGTGCATGGTTCCCATCATAAAACTGCCTTTTACCATATTCTGACGCAGTGGGATGTCAGATGAATCGAAGTAGGCGGCCAGGCGTTTGCCCAGTGGCGAGGAAGCACGACAAACTCCTTTCCACTGGTCCAGCACTATAGTAACAGATGCCTCTTCTGCCAGCCTGCAGCCAAAGCTGGATCCAACCAATGACAGCCGCAGACTCAGCACAGCGAAAGTCAGGATATGAACAATCACAGCAGCTATGTTAAACATTTCTGATCAGAACTAAATTATGAAAGTCATCACCAGCTAGTTCAGAAAATATCCTGAGGAACACCTCTAGTCCTCTCACTTACACTCATTTCCAGGGTAGTAAGACTTTGCAGGTACCACGAGACGATGATGCAGCAGTCAGCTAAACTGAACAGTTTCTCTTGCAGTTTCCTGTCCACGAGCAACAACTCTGCAAAGACTATCATCAGCACTCCGAAGCCATTTTGAAATACAACCCTGGTTAACCAGCAACTGAATAAACCATGGCATCGATCATCCAGCTTCTGTTCCTGATGCGTACATCTCTTCAACCGTCTCCCGATTCCTGACCATACAGCAACACCTATGACCTGCACCAAACACCAAGCTTATCCTGTTCTTCTAAACTTGCTGTCGCCATAACTTTTTGACTGTCATGTCTACACTTGTTTCAACCTCACTAACTTTCAACACCGCTGAGTCTATACGGTTATTATGCAGCAGCATCCGTCCTGGAGAACGAGATGCATAACATTCTCAGAAGACCAGACCTTGTGATAATTAACCAAAAAAAAAAAAAAAGAAAAAAAAAAACGTACCGAATAGTGAACTTCGCCATCTTAGCAGACTACGGAGGGAAAATCAAAGAAAACGAAAAGAGAGACAAGTATTGGGACCTTGCAAGAGAACTAAAATAGCTTTGCTATATAAAGGTGATGGTGGTAACAACTGTAATTAATGTTTTGAACGGTGCACTAAAGCTTAGAAAGGGGGTCGGAAATGTTGGAAACTGGAGGACAAATCGAGACCAACCAATCAACAGTATTGTTGAGGCCGAGCAGAATATTGAGAAGAGTCCTGGAGACCTGAGGAGACTTGCTGTCACTCAGACTCGGGTGAATGGTCATTAGCTAATATTGGTATGAAAAACTTGCAAGGTATAAGAGAATAATAATAACAATATACGCTGATGTGAAAAACTCTAATGGAGTAAATATTATAATAATAATAATAATAATAATAATAATAATAATTTGTTGATATGTAAAACTATGTGTTTGCATGTTTCTGCATATTTTGATAAATGATCGAAGTAAAATCAGTCTTTCTGATATTCAAAAGAATATGATTTGGAAAAAAAAACTTCCTGAAAGCCATGAGGTCAAAATTTTTATGCAAATGTAATTAGACTGTCTCTAAATATATATAAACAAAATCTTTAAAAAATTAAAAAGATACGTAACTAAACTGTCTGTCATTTGTCTTTTGAATTGGTGGAACTGGAAGTAAAATCCACGAGTGTCGAGAGTGAAAAATGTTTGAAGTTCAATAATGTTTAAAAATCAGTTAGTAAAAGTCGCAGTATATATAAGGATGCATAATTAAAATATACTAATTTAAAACTTAGAAATCTTAAAGATGTAAGTATATATATATATATATATATATATATTACATGGTGCAGTATGTGACCCTGGGTTTCATGCATTCAGCAATCATCGGACGGAGAGTAGATTTTAATTTTGAAAATCTTCACTCTATCCGACAATTGCTGAATGCGTGAAACCCAGGATCACCGACTGTACCATGTAATATATATATATATATATATATATTTCCATATGCAAATGCTCTATTAATAACATGGAGCACTATTTAACAATGATGCAACATTTGATCCTCCATTAACTCACCAAGCGAGCTAGTGAGAACCATAAACCTTTATATATATATATATATATATTATTCGGTCCAGTTAAACCGGTGTCATAAATAATTCCGTCAGGACAAAAAATCATTCAACTATGAACATTTAAATTTTCCTGATAAAGAGCTTGTAGCAGAAAGAACTTCGTATTTTTTTTTTTTTTTTTGGCGCATTAATTAATTTAACCGTTAGGGTCGACGAATATTTTCACCCAATCGGGATGACTTATCCTATTCAGCCCGGTCCATTTTTCCGGGCAGCACCAAATTTGGGAAAGCCCACCAAACACTTTCTCTTTCCTTAGAAGCTTTCGAACTGGACAGACGTAATTACTGCCCGGTCTCCTTTTAGCTGCCACATCACGACACAATGAGGAAAGCCATCTGGAAAAGGGTTTACGTTTATGCTGCAAGTCTCGTAGGAAGGAAGGAAGGAAGGAAGGAAGGAAATAGTCATGGAGTTGAGAAGGAATTTTAGCAGCTATTTGCCTGAATGAAATGTGCGTCGCTAGGTGATGTACCTCTGGAGTCTATTCTTATAGACCAAGAGTCCCCAGTTGAATATGAATTAGATGAATTCAATACGCCACTCACAGGAACAACTTTAAGTCGCCTTCAACTTTGGCTATGTCGACTGCGACGCAAAATTTCGCTCTAACACCCAGCCACTTCATCCCTGGGCAACATTTTCTGGAGACATTCACACTTCTCTCCCCAAACAACCAGGACCACATATCCATGTGCGACTACATCATTCCCGTCCTTAACCAGCAAACACGACTTTTGCTACACCTATGGCGACCATATCTCACTCACACATTCGACAATGCCTTCACCTAGCGACGCACATTTCATTCAGGCAAATAGCTGCAAAAATTCCTTCTCAACTCCATGACTATTTCCTTCCTTCCTTCCTTCCTTCCTTCCTACGAGACTTGCAGCATAAACGTAAACCCTTTTCCACGCTGCCAGTAAAACCTATAATAAAAACCTTACAGCATCTTCGTCTTCTCATTCCTTTATTTTCCAACAACATTTAGCGGGGAAATAACAACGTAACACACGTAACATAAATATCCTTCGCTAAAAGCTCAATGTAACTGATATCACAGAGCAATAATAAGATAAAAAGATGAGAAGAAACCATGTGATGTGTACTTACTTTTCAATAGAAGGGTAACTGAAATAATAGGCACGAATATAAATTTTGAATTTAAAATTTTAATTTTAAATTTTGAATTTAATTTAAGATAAGTATTACTGTATCCTTACGTAAAGTTATTAAGGAATGTTGTACTTCCCTAAATTATTATTAAATCTGGAGTTTTAAGTTGAAATGTATTTAGAATTTAAAAATTAAAAAAAGTTCAAATTACTATATTTCCAACCAGTAATAAAAACTAAAAACCGGAAGTGGGCTAAATAGGGAGAAAACTCTTCACCCCTCTTCTACCCCCTCCCACCCTTTCTTCCTGTGTCTATTCTAAATTATTTTATCCATTAGATATGAAAAATCCTGTTATTTTTGGTGTTATTGACTCATATCAATACCCATAACAGGATGGAAATAAATTTATAATTCTAATGTGATCGGGTTTTGTTTTTCTTTCAGATATATACATATATATATAACAGCGGTTATAAAAATGAACATAAGTACTCAGAAACCAAAATAAGGATAATATTTTAGAAAATCAAATGACTAATAGTAATATAACTATGAATTATATAATGAACAAAAATATTCATAAAAAAAGGTGTAGAAAATTTTTTTTGATTAACTGCGGCTCCATTTGAAAAATTTCTAATATTAATATAGGGAAATAATTTTTAGGTTTAATAACCAAACACTTTAAAAAAGATAACCCCCTTAGCAAAATGATTAATAGGAATAATGTAAAAAATAGTTATTCTAGTACTAATAATATATCTAGAATAATTTACAACCAAAACAAAAACGTAATAGACAAACTATGCTCTAATAACAATGACAACTTTAGATAACCTTCTAATGGTAAAATAAAAAAATGAATTTCCCCGAGGGTACAAATGTAACCAAAATAAAATTATATATCAAGCTAATATCTCAACTAAAGAAACTAATACGAATAAAAAACCATACATTGGTATTACCAGTTTAAGTAGGAAGTTTAGGAGTTAAAATCACTTCCAATCATTAAAAAATCCAACATTAAAAATCAAACTGCCCAATCTAAATATTACAGCTTTTTGAAAGAGCTGGGATAAATACCCAGGTTGAGTCATACCAAACATTCAAAAAATGGTACTTGATGCCGCCTTGCTTAACACTCAACATTATAAAGTAAGGATCAAGGGTAAAGTGGAGTAATCCAGGAATGGAGGAGCGCCCCCCCTACACCTCTGTGTAATAGCTATTGAAAAGGAAGCCTTCGGGTCACCTTCGATTTAGGTCGCCAAATTTACTTTTGTAAATTGGAAAGTCATTAAAAGATCGTCCTCTACTGACAGTTTACATGGTAGGTGTAACTTATGCTTAGATGAGAAAATATGTAATTTGAAACATAAAGATAGAAATTTACTAAATATTAGAAATGAGTTAATAGTGAAATGTAAGCAGAGAAATAAATTCTTAGTATAATTTAATTTGATATCTTAAATGTAATAAATACGAAGTGCATACGACAAGTTTCCAGACTTTTTTCGTATGGGCACTTTTATTGATAGTATACACATGAATCTCTAATCCTTTTCGAAGTAATCTGCTCCGGTTGCAATGCAACAACTTCTGAAAGGCCTCATGGAAGTCCTCTTGTGTGAGCGTGTCAATGACCTACGGCACAGCCTCTTTCATCTCCTAGAATTCTCTCATAACGACAGACTCCGAGCTTAGGGAATAAGCAAAAGTCACAGGGACCGAGGTCTCGACTATAGGAAGGCTGAGGAACTGTCTAGATGCCCATCTTGGTCAAATAGTCTGTGACAAGGATGGAGTTGTGGACAGGTGAATTGTCCTGTGGAAATGCCTCTGACTCGATTTGAAGAGTGCTGGCCTCTTCCAAAGGAATCTCTTTCTGAACTCCCTTAAAACCTCAACATAGTAACCCTAACCCTAACTCTTTGGCTAATCAACTCTGGTGTATTGACTTCCTTACTCCTCCCACACCTCTCATCATCCCTCACAGACTCCCTGCCTTCCTTGAATCTCTTATGCCACTCAAAAACTCATGCTCGAGTCATGCAAGATGCTCCAAAAGCAGTCTGAAGCATTCCATACGTTTCTCTGGCATTTTTCCAAGTTTAAAACAGAATTTTATTGCATATCGTTCATCTAAAGTGTCCTCATGTCCAGATTGCATTTTTGAAATTCCCCAGCTGTGACAATCAGGCTTTAGTAGTATGTATTCCAACTCCTGATGTAGCTGTTCATTTGAACTTGAAATCATAAAAATTGTTCAGTCATCTCATAAGATGCATAGCAATAACATACTGAATTTTCAAGAGTCTACAACAATTTCAAATGCCTGTACAAAAAAAAGTCTGGAACCTTATCGTATGCACCTCGTATATCTGTGGGGTTTAAAATTTTTATGAAGGTCAGTGGCTAAGGGCAAGACTGTGTTGCCGTAAGATATCTGACTCCATATTTTGGTTATTTTGCTTTACCCCACGTTGACTTGGCCGGTGCAATGCCTTGCCCAAAGAAGGTCCATAAGAAATATAAAAAAGGGAAAGATAGAACAGATAAAAGACGAAAAACTTTTCTTTCAGACTTTCCTTTATTTACTTGGTGAATGGACTAACCAACGCTACGTCTAAAGACATAGCGTGGTGCCCAAAACACCAGATAGTAAAAACGGTGTTGTCGGTTCGACGTCACTACCCGAAAAGAGAGAGGTTCACAGAAAACCTGAGTATTTATCTCTTTTCACCGGCTCCAAATTCGCTACTCGAAAATCCTTCTAATTTTGGCGCGACCGCTTCTCATTGGCTACTTTACATTTTATTATTTTTCTTTTTTTTTTATTTTAACCGGATGGATGCATGGAGCCTTATGCGTGGCGACGCATTTATACATTTTGTATCAGGCAGCCGACGAGTCAACATCCGGTTGGAAGTTCTTTGGTAATTCCTAAATCGCCACATATCTAACATTATCAAATAATTAGACGATTTTCAATTTAATTAGAGATATTGAAGTATTAAAGTATAATCAATATGATTAATTGCATAATTTAAATACAGCATTTTATCAATAAAGAGTAAATTTATAGTCCTAAATGTTAGATGAACTATACTATGTACTATCCTGTTTTAGTACATATAAAGAAATATTTAACATCTCGATTAAATAAATCTATATCTGAAACTACAATTTGATTTGGTAATTATTCGCAAAGTTGGGAATTTTTATATACATTGATCCAATATCTATTACAATATAAATTCATTATTTATAACGTTTAACTTTACAATCAATATGCTAATTCTGCCAAATATAAATAACAAGAAATGTTAACGATGTTTCATAATCGTAATAGACATTTTGGTTAAATCAATATTAAAAGTAATTTATGTTTTTAGACCACATGTATCATATTATTTATTCTTTATAATTTACAATAAATTCAACGAAATTAGGAATTAATTTATATTTATATTTTATTAAATTGATTCTCCAGTTACTATTCATAAAATTTATAGTAGTCACCATTTTTAAAATTCAGTAATATTCTAAATTATAGGCGACTATTTTTTTGAGAAAAATGCATAAACATTATATCTTTTAAGATACAATAATATTTACACCGTAAAAAAAGTTTTTTTTATTAAAAAAAATTATTCTCTTTTTGCCGGAAGCAATATAAACCTGTCTACATTATATTCAAATATATAACTGTATTTCGTCCAGCTGAATGAGGTAATTTCATATGGCCGAAATAAATTTATAATTGAATTACAAAATTGAATTCTTTTTCGTTTAATCTTATTAAAAAAGGTTTTTGCTCTACATGTGAGTTTCAATGTATTTTTAATCTGAAATTAATGATGTATTCGATAGCCGTTGACATTGAACACTCAATTAGATATTCCAATTCTCCTTGGATTATTACCTAATAGTCTAATCCTTAGACTACTTTCCTCGGATTATATATATATGTTTGCTGGTTTTCAATCACAGATTGGAGCGTCTCGCATGTCTAGCCACACTGATTAGTTATGATAGAACGAAACAGTCGGTCTGTGGATGACAATATATATATATATATATATATATAAGGGCAATGATTAGATTGAAGATTAATTGTTAAAGTAAAGAACAGAATCAATCCACAAATCCTAATTTATGTTGCAATATGTGCTTCCAAGCATAAATAATTAAGTCTGTAATATGATCCTACCAAGTTGGGGAAAAAAAACTAAAGATCCAATACACCCCATCCCGAAAAATTGTTTATAGTTGCTGTTTTTTTTCAAGGAAATCAATAATAACAAGCCTTTTCATGTCCTAGAAGATTGTCAGCATGACCTTCTTTACTGACTGATGTACCAGGAACCGTTTCTTTATGGGATAGTCAGTGTGTTTTCGCAACATAGACTTTCTTTTTGACTTAGGCTAGTAGAGGTAAATCCATGTTCAGCCCATTTGAAAATATTTTTTACTAAAACTTGCTTCTTCATACACATCACACATTCTTCTCGAAATTTCTCATGGTTTGCACATCTTAGCAACTGAAACTTTGATGACAGACCTCCTTCATTTTGAATAGCCACAAAACAAATCCTTTTCCGAGTTTAAAGTGATTTTTGCTGTAAAACAATTCCAAACAATGAGCCGTTTACATTTATGAAAAAAAAATTCCGAAAAAAAATATTTTTGCTTTTTTTCAAAATAATTCTTTGTATTTATTGAATAACCCTCGTATATATACTAGCTGACTTACTTGCCTATACTGATTTGATTTTGATTACAGCTAATTTATGACTATTTTACTATCTTTGTTGTCACTTAGAAATTCATACCAAACAGCTGCAAAGAGTAATTGTTACTATAAAAAATAAATCCAAATAATAATTTTAAAAAAAGATTTAGAAATTAGATTTTTTATATAATCTTTATTTCCCTAAATGTACGTGACAATCATATCACCCTATGTTAGTTTTCTTCCCTATTTGATGGATACCTCTTCTAATTTCTTGTCATGAATCAAAGTTCTATCCTCTTTTATATAAAAAAATAAAATAAAATCTTCTTAATATAATATACTAGCTGAAGTGCCATCACATAAAAGGTCAAAATGGGGTCACACTTGGTTATTTTTTCAAGTTTTGTTGTCAATTAAACAATGGTAACAAACTGTAACTGTTAGTCTGAAGGATAAATCCATAAGCCCGTGGTATAATGGTTATTGTCGCAGGAAATGGACACGAGTTCAAATCCTGGATGAGACTGATTGCATTTCACATAGCACTAATACCCTTGGGAAAGGTATGAATCCAATTATTCTCCCTCCAGCTATGGGTAAATAGTAGGGCAGACTAGGTTCTTCAGCCTTGGTTAGGCAACTAGTCTAGGAGAAGGAAAACTCTGAACTCAAACCTGTTAAACTCCACTTAAAAAATTGACCTTGTGTCATATCCTGCCAGAGTGGAGGGGTTGGTAAATATGATGAATCCACATAATAAAAAGAGAAAAAAAATACCAATTATAATTTTTACATTATGAAAAATGGTTCTGTATATAATTCCATTAAGTTTTGCAGATAATTATTTCTTAATTTAAATGAATGACACTGAGGAGATTTATCAACAGAAACATTATGTTTTTTGTCCTGATTCTTGTCTTAACGACTGAATAATACTATGTAATTATTTTACATCCACAGTTTAAGAACTACCCATAAACCTTATGAACAATGTTGAATTAAATGTGAATAATTATCTTTGAAAGGCAATAATTCATTTTTTTTTTCAGAATCATAATTCTCAATGATTTGTACATAATGCAGCAAAATAGCTTCTCATTGATTAGTTTTATTGCTATATCATCCCTCTTGATGTGAGCTTCCCTTTCTCCAAAAGGAATAGAATTTTTTGGTGATCAAATCTTCCCCTGGTCCAATAAGTATGTATATCAAATTTGGTACTTCTATATTGAACTGTTTGACCATGTATCGAAGAGATACAACTCCTCATATCTATCTATCTATCTATCTATGGATTGGTCTATTTATCTATCTATCTACTAATATATAACAGCCGTATGGCCACCTACCACCCATCTCAAAAACCATCCAAATTAGACAAACAAGACATGTGGGACTTTGCTGGAGAAATAAGGACAAATCATAAGCAACATTCTCTTATGGACTCCTTCACACGGATGAGCAAGTGTTGAATGACCAGCTAGAACTTATTTACAGCAGCTGTGTACGGACAAAGGATGCCGTCTAGAAGACCTGCTGAGATTGATGGATAATAGAGACAAATAGTGGGAGGGTATTAGGAAAATCTGTGCTCGTGGCACGACCATGACAAGATGATGATGATGATATATATATATATATATATATATACACGCATGATCATCACAAATGGATTGAGTTCATCATCTGACAATAGTCTTCCTCAAGAAGCCATACATATAATATTTTTTTTTATCATGATGTAAATTGTTATTTTCTTTAATTTCATTATCTATGCACACACACGTACACTCACACACACACACACACACACACACACAAACATACCCGCTGGGAAAATGTATTTGACAAATATTTCTTAGAAATCTCCAAATACATATTAACTTAATTGATGTTCTTTTAACAATTTTATATGAAATTCGACCAAGTGTTCGCCAATGGCTCGGGAGACCAGGGTTCAATCCCAGGTCAAGTCATACCAAAGACTAAAAAAAATGGTACTTGAGACTTCCTTGCTTAACACTCAGCATTATAAGGTACATATCAAGGGTAAAGAGGAGCAATCCGGGGAAAGGAGTAGTGCCCTTCCCTACACCTCAGTGTAGTAGCTATTGAAATGGGAGTCTTCTGGTTGCCTTCAACTACGGTCACCAACTTCAACTATAAGGTAATATTGGTATGCTACAAGCTAGAGAAAATGTTTAGTTAAGTCTCTACCCACAAAGGACCAATATTTGTGATATATTATACACTAAATACAGCAGAAAGAAAGACAAGATCAATATCATTTGTATATGCAAGAACATTTAACCTTTCATATATGTAATATATCTATTGATGGTATTTGGAGAAAAAAGACACAAATACATCGAAAGAGCTAAAATATGCACATATTGTTCCAGCATGTGGAAGGAGTGCAAAAGTGAAATAAAAGTTTGATATGCAAAAGTAGAATAGCCACTTGGCCTTACTGTTCCTCAGTTGGATCTGAGAATGACAAGAAAAAAACAATAAAAAAGAAACCTCATCTGTTGTTAAAAAAATCAACATACTTTAAAAAAAAAGACTTCTGCCTGAATATAGCTTATTCAAATATGTGTGCATGTATAGGTTAAATATTGGCAGACTATATAGTTGTTGGTGATAATATTATTGAGATATTTCCTCTAAAGGATAATGACTGAAAGAATTGAATCCTATGCCTACAGCAATGCTACAAGACATTCACTTCTTTTTCTAATTGTCAACAAGATGTTGACCTCTCTCAGATTTTCAATAATATTATGTCAGAACAATTTAAATAGAAATTTGTGTAACTTTGTGTATTTTTATGATGTATGGATGCATTTTTAATATATATATATATATATATATATATATATATATATACTTCGACATTGTAGCAGGAGTACTACAAGGGGACACGCTGGCTCCATATCTCTTTATCATTTGTCTAGACTACGTACTTAGAACATCGATTGACAAAATCAAAGAGAATGGCTTCGAACTGACGAAGAAAAGAAGCAGAAGATACCCCGCAACAACAATTACCGACGCCGACTACGCCGATGACATAGCGATACTGGCAAATACGCCTGACCAAGCCGAAACACTTCTGCATAGTTTGGAACGAGCAGCAGCAAGCATAGGCCTCCATGTTAATGCACACAAAACGGAATATATGTGCTATAACCAAACGGGGGACATCTCCACTCTAAAAGGAACCCCTCTTAAACTAGTAGACAAATTCACGTACCTAGGAAGCAGCGTCGAATCAACCAAAAAGGACATCGAAACGAGGTTAACGAAAGCATGGACAGCTATCAATAGGCTATCCATTATATGGAAATCAGACCTAACCGATAAAATGAAATGCAGTTTCTTCCAGGCAGCGGTCACATCGATACTGCTATATGGATGCACTACATGGACGCTAACAAAACGGCTGGAGAAGAAACTAGATGGCAATTACACAAGAATGCTGCGTGCAATCCTGAACAAGTCCTGGCAGCAACACCCCACAAGACACCAACTGTACGGCCACCTGCCCCCTATCACGAAAACTATTCAAGTTAGGCGAACCAGACATGCAGGACATTGCTAGAGAAGCAGAGATGAACTCATAAGAGATGTACTCTTATGGATCCCCACACATGGCCGCGCAAAAGCAGGACGACCAGCACGAACGTACATTCAGCAGCTATGTGAGGATACAGGTTGTTGTCCTGAAGACCTGCCTAGGGCGATGAACGATAGGGAGGAGTGGCGAGAGAGGGTCAGGGATATCCGTGCTGCCAGCATGATATGATGATGATGATGATATATATATACTCCCCTACCCCTGTAGGGTTGAGTTCTCTGGCGAAGAAGTAATCGTGTTGCCATTAGCGTTCATTGCAAGCCATTTTGTATATGAATTGAGGTCTCGGCAGCCGTTGAACAGATGTATGTAAACAATAGTAATTGTGATTCATAACCGTTTAAAATTTACTTTGCAGCTAATGGCTCCTCGTGGCTGAATGGTTAGAAGCTTTGGCTTGGCATTTGAGTCAATCAGAGTTTCAATCCCAGCTACGGGAAGCTACTGTCTAGCCACACTGATGAGTTCTGATAGAACGAAACAGATCTGTCTATATATATATATATATATATATTTATATATGTTGATATTTACTAACAATTAATTTACTTACATATATAATGCATTGGATCTGTAACTTCATTTTTTCTTACCTCTTTTCAATTAAACTAGACAAGATTAGAATTACTGAGATACATCAGGTTTGTAAATGTTGAAAGAAGTCTCATTTGAAACAAAACCATAATTATTTCTATATATTTCTCCTGTTATCAGCAACATTTGCCAATCAGTAATTATTAAGAATATAGCAGGAAAAGTATACTTTCTTTTATTTCATGATTCCTAATATTAACTCTCTTAAAAATACTATTCATTTCTCACCAAACTCTTCTCTATATTGTGAGAAAAATGCAGAGAGAAAAAATATGGCTTCCTGTTGTCTTTTTTCATTTGAAGCCATTCACCAAAACCTTCCAGAAAAAAAAAAACAACTTAATATCTGTTCCAGACCCTCTGAGAGAAATTTGTGATCTAAGATCATCTGTGATCCTCAGTGAAGGAAAAAATTCTTTGGAGTTATTATTTTTCTTTCACATCAGCATGAGTGTCTCCAGAGAACAACCATAATCTGGCTGCAGTTTTCATTTTATTTTTATTCATCTATTTTTTATGTTTTTAATTTCAGCGGTTGGCTAATGACATCAAGATGATGCAAAAATCTTTTGTGGTAGATGTTTTTAATTGCAACTCAATCTTTCAAAGCATTCAAACCAAAACAGTTCATAATCAACAGGAAATTTAATCAGAGGAAATTTTTTGAAAGTGCAGCAGTTTTCAAACATTTTTAATTTTTAAGAATATATTTATTTTTTTTTTAAATTCTTGTATATGCTCTTAGAATGGGTTTATAGTTTGATTGCCAAGATGAAAATAATAAAGTTTGTGGCAAAAAAATGCTATAATGGTAAATATTGAAAAATCTTTAAGAAAACATACATACACACACATACACACATATATTTATATGTACACACATACACACTCAAGCATGCACAGCTCACATACACATACACCCGTATCTGTGTATCTCTCTTTATCAACCCCCCTCTCTCTCTCTCTATATATATATATATATATATAAGAAAAAAGATTGTATGGATGAGAAAAAAGACAATATGGAAAATCACATGGAAATGTTTCAATATAGGAATGAATTTAGGCCTACCTAACCTTATCTGATCATTGAGGTTCTTGCAACTCCAGCAAAATTACTTGAACCATCTGGTTACTTTACTGTGATTGACTGTATATTCATCTTTTGCTCCACAAATGTTTTTGGTTGCTTATACTGTGTCAGGACCCAGTTCAAATGTTTAAAGTATAACTTCTCAAATTAGACGACATTAAATGTTCATTGTGCAACATGGAGTGAAGCAATACACAACATGTCAGCTCACTGACTACCATGATACCACCGAGCACAGAGAGGTGCCCGTGGTGTAGTCGGGAGGTGCCCGTGGTGTAGTCGGGAGGTGCCCGTGGTGTAGTCGGGAGGTGCCCGTGGTGTAGTCGTTATTGCCGTAGGAAATGAACACGGCAATACGAGTTCAAATCCTGGAAGAGACTGATTGCATTTCACATAGCACTAATACCCTTGGGAAAGGTATGAATCCAATAATTCTCCCTCCAGCTATGGGTAAATAGTAGGACAGACTAGGTTCTTCAGCCATGGTTAGGCAACTAGTCTAGGAGAAGGAAAACTCTGAATTCAAACCTGTTAAACTCCGCTTAAAAATTGACCTTGTGTCATATCCTGCCCGAGCGGAGGGGTTGGTAAATAGTACCATGATACTACCGAGCACAGTGAGTACATCCCAGGGTTCAATTCCAGGTCGATTCATACCAAAGACTAAAAAAAATGGTACTTGATACTTCCTTGCTTAACACTCAGCATTATAAGGTACATATCAAGGGTAAAGTGGAGAAATCTGGGGAAAGGAGTAGCGTCCTCTCCTACACCTTGGTGAGTACAGTGAGTACAACCCACTACCTCATTTGCTTTAGTCAAATTATATATATGCTGCAAACTTGCATATACCTAAATATTGTAAATTTTTTCATCCTACTATATATATATATATATATGGTTTCTTTGTTTAATGATATATCAAG
Organism: Sepioteuthis lessoniana; assembly: GCA_963585895.1. Lineage (NCBI taxonomy): Eukaryota > Metazoa > Mollusca > Cephalopoda > Myopsida > Loliginidae > Sepioteuthis > Sepioteuthis lessoniana. The sequence goes on along the minus strand of OY757917.1, from coordinate 76,959,977 downwards.
CTTTGTGCTTATATATATATATATATATATATATATAAAGTATGTATTTACCCAACACCTCTACGGGATGTGAGACAGGGTCAATTTTTAAGCAGGTTTATCAGGTTTGAATTCTATACTAAGAGCCCAGTCTGCCCCTTCTATTTACTTATACCTATGAGGACTGAGAAGGGAAGAATTGGTAGGAAATGTGTTATAAGCATATTAGAATCTGGCTGCTATATTCAAAGTTGATTTGTTTAAGGAAGGTTTGTTGATTTTTATAGGACTTAAAAAATTTGGAGATTTTGTTTATTTTTTTTTTGTTTTTGTACAATGGAGGTGTTTTTAGAATTTCTCTGTACTTGGAAGTAGGGCACAAATGATTTTTATGGTGTTGAGAGATGGAATTTGTATAAAAAAGATGAAGTGTTAAACATCTTGATTGGGTTTCAGCAGTTGGGCCAACACCTCCAGTAAAAATTCTAATCATGCACAATCTTCTATAATTTTCCCAACTTGTTCTTCTTCCTACTTTCATAGATATTTCTATTACTCATCACTGAATAATTAAAAGTCAAACGTCTTATTCAGTGACTTGAATGGATCAAGGACAAAATAAGCAGACACAAAGTGTCAGTCCTACTAAATCAAACATGTCTAAATGAAAAAATACTATATATATATATATATATATATACGTATGTATGTATATATATATGTGTGCATGTGTGTGTATTGTGCTCAAATATAAAAAGAATTTGCTAAAATCAGTAAAAAAACAAAGATAAATTTGAAAGAAACTCTATATACAACTGAAGTGAGTTTGTGTTTCTGAATGTGTGACAACGGTTCTATAAAAAAATAATAATGACTAATAATCTCCTAAGAAGCTTATGTTCTCTGTTTGAAAAAGAACATTTTGTTGATAAGGTTAATTCACTGGCGTTACATCAGAGGCAGCAGAAAACAGATTCTATTTGCATTAAGATTAAAGATAAATCTTAATGAGAACAATCTAAATTGAAAAACACTTTACAATGTTTTATGGCTTCTAAAGAACATTTGAAAGATTTTTCTGATTGGTTAGGCAAAAAATCAATTTATGATTTTGGCAAATCATTGTAATCACTTCTTCAAGAAATTTTGCTAGGTACTGAACAATCAAAGTAAAAACTTTATTTACTTTATAACTGATAATTTTAATCATTTGTCGTTTCAGACAGGATTTAGCATTTGATGTTATATTGTCCTCTTCACAAATTATCAGTACATTCATATTACTATAAAATCATCAATAAACAAGTGTGATCACACACACACACACACACACATACACGCATATATAGATATATATATATATACATACATACATATATATGTGTGTGTGTGTGTGTGCGTGTGCATGTGCATGAGTGTGTAAGAATTATAAAATAAAAATGATGAATTAATAATCAAAATAACAAATATCAAGCGAAAATAAAAGAACACCAAAAGAGAGACAAATACTAGGATCTTGCCAGAGAGTAAAACAAATGCTGTGCATCATGAAGGTAATGGAAATACCATTTGTGGTTGTTTCCCTTGAAACAGTCACCAAAAGCCTGGAAAATTAACTGGTGAACTGGAGATCAGAGAAAAACTTAAGAACATCCAGACAATAGCCTTGTCCAGATCAACTAGAATACTTAAAAGAGTCTGGAACATCAGAGTAGACTTGTTGTCACTCAGACTCTTGTGAAAAATTACTTGTTAGAGCTGTTGTGAAAAACATTTAAAGACTAAAATAATGAATAGAAGCATTAGATAATTATGAATTAAACATAACAGAGTAAGTGAATTAACAAATAACAAAATCAATAAAATAGAGCCACACAAATAACTACACTGTATATAGTCAACTGCCCTTCTTAGAAACTAGATCACTCTTCTTATCATGTCCCATTCAACAGTATATGAAGAGATACCCACCTCAAAGGAATCTCATGGTGTGATGATTGCATAGGGAAGAAACTGATTGTTACCAAGCAACATTGACTCTGTTTCCACAAACTTATATATATATATATATATATTATAGATCATATATGTTTAAATATATATATATATATATATATATATATATATATATATAGGTTATGGCATTTCTTTGTCTTGATAGCTTATAGATCATATATGTTTATATATATATATATATATATATATATATATATATATATATATATAGATTATGGCATTTCTTTGTCTTGATAGCTTATAGATCTGTGCCTGGATAACAACACAGATCACCATAGCTAGACTAATTACTTTCTGCATCTTGTAAATCTTGTAGAAGGCCTGAGTTTTGCAATCATCTGAGAAAAAAAGGTGATGTGAGAGTTGAATAAGGGATATATATATATATATATATATACACACTGAACTGGTTGTGGGTTTAGTTGATATTGAAGTACTGGTATAAGTCATGACTGTACAGGTTAATTTTTTGTATTGACCAACTTCTATTTGGAAGTTTGATATTACATAGTCCCTTTGCTTTAATAGGATTGAGTACATTCTTGTTTGCAAAATTTTAATTATACCATAGTATGTATCTTCCTCTTTATATATAGATAGATAGATAGATATGATAGCCATCTTTACCACTAAAATTACTACTCAAACTTCCTGATTCCAAACTAATTCAGCATGTAAACAATATACAATATAAAATGATAATTTAGTGAGACATCTGTTGTACATCATTGGATTTTAGTGACATATGCTTGTATGACACTTACTTAGGTTTACATAGCTAAAGTTCAGTGACAAACATGGTAAGATAACTGGTGACAATACAAACTTCAGAGCACAATTCTTGGATTTTTTCTATCGAAGGACACCTACAAGTTTGCAAAGGTTTGATACTAGAGTCTGCTTCGCCCTTTTTGATTTTGGAGTTAACCTTCTCCAAGAATGGCTGCTTTCAGCAGCCCCTTCTACCTTTGTATATATGAATTGATATATATCTATATTTACATATCATGATGTCATACCTCTTGCTCAGATTTCCCAGAGCCTCCCTCACCACTCATCTCTATTGTCCATCGCTTTCGGCAGGTCTTTTAGGCTACATCCTGTGTACACATAGAGCTGCTGTAGTTAAGTTCTAGCAAGTTGTCCAACATTTCCTCATCTGTATGAAGGGGTCCATAGGAGCAAGTCACTTATGAGTTAATCTCCATAGGTGACCTGCATGTCTTGTTTGTCTTATTTGCATGGTTTTAGAAATAAACATATAGCTGCTACTTTGTGGGATGTTGCTTCCAGGATTTGTTCATTACAGCTTGCAGCATTCTTGTGCAATTGCTATCAAACTTTTTCTCAATATGCTTTGTCAACATCCATGTGGTGCATCCATATTGTAGTATGGACTGCCCCCTGCTGTTTAGTCTGGAGAAGGCAACAGGCGGCACAGGCCTCCATGTCAATGCAGTCAAAATGGAATACATGTGCTTTAATCAAAATCCCAAAGGAGACATCTCCATACTAAAAGGTGGGTCTCTGAAACAAATAGACAAGTTCACATACCTTAGAAGCAGCATCTCATCTCCTGAAAATGACATCAATATGTGACAAGTGAATGCATGGACAGCTATCAATAGGCTATCAGTCATATGGAGGTCAGACCTGTCTGATACATACGTATATATACAAAAAGTTGAAAAGAAAGGGTAATCAGTAAGATTATAATACAAGGCATGCAGAAAATTTCTCAGCTCAATCAAGAATAAAATGACTTATAAAAACCTTTTTAGAAGAGTTGAAGAAAGTTAAGAAATGATGTGCAAAGTGTGTTGAACTGCAAGATGAATACACTGAATAACATGTACATCTTATGGCTCTAGGTCATGATAATAGTACATCTCCTTGGAATATACCTCTTTGGATCTTTGTTTCAACAAAGTTTTTCCCTCTTGCTGTCAATCCCAATCTCCAGGTTTTCATGGTTTTCTTGATAAAGTTTATGACTTCATCTGATATTTTGTACATTTTGAGATGGTTTATTATCCAACTTTGTGGGACCATATCATATGTCTTTTTTTAGTCAATCTAGGCCATAGCCATATTTTTGTCTTGTCTTGCTCACATTGAGGATGTGCAAATCAAGGCACTAGGCTATAAATTGGGACATGTTTTATGATTGAACATAGTAATAGTCAATAATTCTAAATTGTCAACCATTGCTTTAGACTAAATGAACCTTAGTTTAGTCCTACACTAGACCAGTATAGCATCAAATATCATGTATCATTATAGTCATAGATTGCAAGAAAGGCTTTCTGAGCAAGAAAGGTTTTCTCAAATAGGTCAATCAGATAAAAAAAATATTCATGACTTTTATTACTTTACAAGATATATTTCAAATTGGTAAAATATAGTTTTAAAAAAATAACCGGAAGGAGACTACGTGATGAGAACCACGCGGTCAGATTTGGACAGAGTGTAGAGAATCACAGTTGAGCATGGGACACGCAGCCGATCAGAGGCATCTCTGATGAGCTTGCAATGGGCTGCAAGCGTTGGCACCCCCTGGCTCCTGGAAGAAGATATGGGAAGAAGAAGTCTGAGATATGTCTCTCCATCTATCTCTCAACTAACAACAAGCTGTGGACCCTTCAGAGAATAAAATGAGAGATGTTTTTATAAAGAAGTGTTTCATTTGTTCATTAAAGTTCATAAATTATGTTTGATTATTTCCACTTATATTTGTATGTGGGTATACAACACAATTTTAAGTTCCCTCAACATTGTCTGAAAGAAAAAACTTAAATAAATTCCTGCAGAGTTTAAAATATGCCAGCTGTATCCCTTGTTAAGACCTTCCCATTCAAAAAAGAGGTGTTCTGGATATGATGATAAATTTAATCTGGTGGTGAGGCTCCTGTTCTGGGCTTCTAGAGTCACATCATATAATAGTTAGCAAGCTTGTGTTACTGACTAATTATAACTGAATTGTGAGTTTGATCCACACCACAACTATAACCTGTACATTATTTGTAGGACATATGGCTTGAATCTTACAGCCATCTAGATTTGAAACTAGATTTTTTCCTTCTCCTGGCCTGATTGCCAACCAAAACTATTGTATCCAGTTTGCATCAATTTTTTACCAATAGCTAATAAGGAAATGAAATGAAATCATGACATTTCCAAAAATGAAGTGTCTATAAATTGTTCCAATTAGAACTGTACTCACATTAAAATTACATGTTGATTCTGTTAGATTCTCTCTGGTATAAGATATATGCAAAATCGTCATTTCTCTTCATAAATATTCCTGACAACAGGAAGCACTTTGGGTAAAATTTGGCCAATCAGATACAAGGACTGAAAGCATTTATGATCGTTTGCAACTGTTCAAAATGGCAATTGTTAGTTGAACTTTCTGCCAGGAAGACATATCTTTTGGATTTTAACCGCAGAAAAAATTTACAGACTACGATTACCAATACTGGATTCACTGAACAATAGAATAACTGAACTCCTACAATGGCAATAAGATTTTTAACCGGTTCACATACTTCACATATATATGAATATATGCATATGTGTGTGTATGTGCTTATATATATATATATATATATATATATATATATATTTCACCAAAGGCCCAGAAGACTGGGGTTCAGTCGAGTTATACTAAAGACTCAAAAAATTGTACTTGATGCCTTCTAGCTTAACACTCGGTATTATAATGTATGGATCAAGGGTAAAGTGGAGCAATCCAGGGAAATGAGTAGTTCTCTTCCCTACACCTCGGAGTAATAGCTATTGAAAAGGGAGCCTTCGGATCCTCTTCGACTACGGCTGCCAATTTTACTTTACTTATATTACATCTTACAGTCTGTGACCCTGGGTTTCACGCAATCAGCAATCAGTCTGACAATTGCTTATCAACATGCAAACCTTTTGACTCACCCAAGTATATATGTATCTATATATAAAAGAGGTTTATGGTTCTTACTAGTTTACATGAGGTGTAAATGGAGGACTAAATGTTGCAGTATTGTTAAATAGTGCTCAATAACAATGATAGAGAAATTACATATAGAAATATATACGAGGATCATTAAATAAATTTCCAGCCTTTTTTCATTTGGACACTTTTATTGATAGTACACACATGAAACTCTTTGAAGTAATCTCCTCCAGCTGCAATGCACTTGTTGTACCGTTCCAACAACTTCTGGAAGGCCCCATTCAAGTCCTCTTGTGTGTGCATGTCAATGACCTTTGTCACAGCCTCTTTCATCTCCTAGAATTGTCTCATAACGACAGCCTCTGAGCTTAGGGAATAAGCAAAAGTCACAGGGACCAAGGTCTGGACTATAGGGAGGGTGAGGAACTGTCTTGATACCCATCTTGATCAAATAGTCTGTGACAAGGATGGAGTTGTGGACTGGTGCATTGTCCTGCTGGAAATGCCACTGACCCGATTTGAAGAGTGCTGGCCTCTTCCCAAGGAATCTCTTTCTGAACTCCCTTAAAACCTCAACATAGCAACCCTAATCCTAACCCTAACCCTTTGGATAATCAACTCTGGTGTTCTGACTTTCTTACTCCTCCCACACCTCTCATCATCCCTCATAGACTCCCTGCCTTTCTTGAATCTCTTATACCACTCAAAAGCTGATGCTCGATTCATGCAAAATGGTTTAAAAGCAGTCTGAAGCATTCCATATGTTTCTGTGGCATTTTTTTCCAAGTTTAAAACAGAATTCTATTGCATATCGTTATTGCATTTTTGAAATGCATCAGCTGTGACAATCAGGCTTTAGTAGGGTGTATTTCAATTGCTGCTGTAGCTGTTGATTTGAACCTGAAATCATAAATTGGTCAGTCATCTCATAAGATGTATAGCGATCATCATCATCATCATGTCGTGCCGCCAGCACGGATATCCCTGACCATCTCTCGCGACTTCTCCCTATTATTCATCGCCTCCGGCAGGTCTTCAGGTTTACATCCTGTGTCCTCACATAGCTGCTGTATGTAAGTTCGGGCTGGTTGTCCTGCTTGGCCATATTTGGGGGTCCATAGGAGTACATCACTTACGAACTCGTCCTTGCTTCTCCAGCAGTGTCCTGCATGTCTGGTTCATCTAACTTGTATAGTTTTCGTGATGGGAGGCAAGTGGCCGTATAGTTGGTGTCTCATGGGGTGTTGCCGCCAGGACTTGTTCAATATTGCTCTCGACATTCTTGTGTAGTTGCCGTCAAGTTTCTTCTCCAGCCATTTAGTTAGCATCCATGTAGTGCATCCATATAGCAGTATTGATGCGACCGCTGCCTGGAAGAAACTGCATTTCATTTTATTGGTCAGGTCTGATTTCCATATGATCGAGAGCCTATAGTCGTCCATGCTTTCGTCAGTCATGTGTCGATGTCATTTTCAGTTGATGAGACGCTACTTCCCAGGTAGGTGATTTTGTCCACCAGCCTCAGAGAGGCTCCGTCTAATGTGGTAATGTTGCCTGTTTTGTTGAAATATATATTCAGTTTTGTGTGCATTGACATGGAGGCCAATGCCTGCTGCGGCTCATTCCAAACTATGCAGTAGTGTCTCTGCTTGATTAGGCGCATTCACCAGTAATGCCAAGTCATCAGCGTAGTTGGCGTCTGTGATTGTTTTTGCGGGGTACCTTTTGCTTCTTTTTTTAGTCAGCTCGAAGCCATTTTCTCTGATTTTGCCGATCGAAGTTCTAAGCACATAGTCTAGACAGATGATAAAGAGGTATGGGGCTAGCGTGTCTCCTTGTAGTACTCCTGCAACAATGTCAAAGTATTCTGTGTCTCCATCAGGTGAACGTACTTTCACTTTTGTGTTTCTGTAGAGAATCATTATTGCTGCTACGGTTTCTTTTGGTAGG
>OY757917.1:76839586-76947086 GCA_963585895.1 Sepioteuthis lessoniana | reverse complement strand
AAGAGTTCTGTTATAAAGAGAAGTGACTTGGGTTCTTAAAGATCATGACCTTCACACCATGGCTGTCAACTTTGGGCTAGCCAAAGTCAGTAGGTCTTGTCACTATATGATGCTACTAGAAAAGAGGATTACTATTTTGGCGTGTCTGTTTTTAATCTGATTCCAGTTTCCAATGGAAACAAGGTTTGTTTTAACTCCTGGCATCAACCCTTTTGGCCAAGGACAGATAACCAAACATTTTCTCACACAACTGTACAATTGCCACTCTACTGAATTAGGTTAGTGGGTGGTCCCCTACAAAAATAATTTGGTAAAGGTCAAAATCCTCTGAGAATACTACAGGATATCAGATGAAGACTATCAACCAAGTCATACTTTCTAATCTTACAAAAAACACTTCGGAAACAAAATTAAGAATTAAAAAACTTTTTAAAGAAAAATAAGATGTATACACATATCAAAAAATACAAGAAATGTCTATTTTAAGATACATTTTCACCAAATAGAAGAAAGATGTAAAAATACTCTGGTTAATACACATCTTTACATTCATAATTCTATAAAATATAATTATATTAACCCTTTCAAAACTGAATTTATATGTAATTTTTTTCTAGATTAAATGAAACTCACCTTTAAATTTGGAATGAGATCATAATCTGTACCATTCAGATATTCTACCAGAATTGTTGTCAGAGTTATATTTCATTGTCATCTGTCTACGCATTTATAAAACATGTTACCACTATATAGATGCTATTGCATTGCTTTGGCTAATTTCTTATTGCAGTCCCTTTTCAGCCATATTTAAGGTAACACAAATATGAAATACATTTACTTATACTAAGGCCAATTCATACTCCTGCTGCCTACAAAATTATTCACCTCACTGCAAGTGTTTTTTCCAATGCCTTATAACCTGGATTTTGATTGGACTTGCATAACACACCTACCAATTATAAGGTGCCCGTGGTGTAATTGTTATCGTCGTAGGAAATGAACACGACGACACGAGTTCAAATCCTGGACGAGATTGATTGCATTTCACATAGCACTAATACCCTTGGGAAAGGTATGAATCCAATTATTCTCCCTCCAGCTATGGGTAAATAGTAGGACAGACTAGGTTCTTCAGCCCTGGTTAGGCAACTAATCTAGGAGAAGGAAACCTCTGAATTCAAACCTGTTAAACTCGGCTTAAAAATTGACCTTGTGTCATATCCTGCCCGAGCGGAGGGGTTGGTAAATAGGACCAATTATAAGATGGAAAGTATTTTTGAATGCAAAATGAACAAAAAATGAGAAAAAACAATAAAAAACTAGGCCTTATTCAATGCAAAAATGCTCCAGTTGGATGGGTTCTACTGGTGCGTTTTGAATTTCAAGTTGTACCAGATATTTTCAATTGGATTAAGATCTTGGTATAGACTAGGACATTCCAAAATATTTAAATGCTTTACCCAAAACATGCTGTGTGTTGATTTAGTTACATGTTTGGAGATCATTGTAGGAAAATGAACCTTTTCTCAAATTTCAAATCTCTGAAAAACTGAAATAGGTTTTCCTTGAGAATTTTTATTTATATTTAGTAGCATCCATTATTCCTTCATTTCTAATCAGGATCTACTGAGGAAAAACGTCCTCACAAACTAATACTATCACCACAATGCTTCACTGTGGGGATTTTGTTCAAGAGTTGGTGAGAGATATTGAGTTTGTGTGCAAATATTCTATTTTCATTGATGACTAAGAAGTCTTATCTGATCACAATTTCTCCTTTCTCATTTTTAGGTTGTCTCCAACATGCCTTTTGGCAAACTCCAAAAGTTCTTTTTTATTTTTCTCTTTAAGCAATGGCTTTACTTTGGGATGCTCTTTGGTCTTCATGGTAAAGGTTGCTTAGGGGTATCTATCACTTGATAATGTTGTAGTCTCTGGGATCTTTAATAACAGGTTTGTATATATACTAAAATCTAGATAGATCATGTGGCTATTTGATTTCACAGTGTAGATTTTATGCAAATAGTTATGTGACTCCTGAAGGTGCACCATATCTTATTTTAGGGGTATTTTATTCAAGTGGGACAGGGATGAATATATTTGCATACACAAGTTGTTATATGGTTTCAAGTAACTCATGATAATAAATATTAAATGCTCAATCATATGATTTCACTTATTCTATTTAATGGGGTTGCAATGTGACAAAATAAGAAGAATGTCAAGGTTGGCAGATGAATATTTTTACCATCAACTGTATTAGATTTACTTAGAAACAAATTCCAACATTTGGTCAGCCAGATTCTGCCTGAAAAGAAATAATAGATTTTTCAAATGCTGTTAGATCTTAATTGTTTTCTACTGGTTATACTTATTGATTTTTTTCTTTATTAGAGTTGCTACTTATCTAAATTGTTATGACCTATGAATTTGTATTGTGTTTATTACTCACAACTGCTGTGTTGCCAATAAATGGCTAAAACATGGAAGAATGATTAACATACATTGCTGAAACTAATTCTAAAACTTGCATGTATTTTGTTTTTTTTTTTATGTTTATAAGTATTTTTTCTTTCTGGGGATTTTTATTATTGTTTGATAAGAAATAAAAAATTGTTAAAGTTCCTTAAGTGACATTGAATAAAAATATAAAATGGATCAAAATAATTTTGTAAAACTATAGCCGTATATATATATATATATATATATATATAACGATAATTTTACATATATTGATTTTAAATATAGAACCTCTTATGATTATCTGCCTTTAAGCAGGACCTTTCACTACCAGTTTTCAAGTAGGGAATATGTATTTCTATAGAAAATGAAAACATAATAGTCAGTAAAAAAATTAAGACTACAAAATGTCAAATCTTTTTTACTCAAACAACCAGCAAAATAAAACAGACCATCGAATTGCTTTCAAACCAAAGAATCATTATTATCTAAAACATATTTAATACTGTTGAAAAATATAGGATTATTTATCTGCCTTTGGTGGTAAAAGGGCCAATCAGCACACTACCATGGATTGGCGCCCACTTTTAGATTTACACCACTTGTATGCAGGAAGTGAAACCATGTGGACCTTAATTCAAATGCTCCAAGATGCGCCTCTGTAGATAAGTCTGGCTGCAAAGCCATTAAGTTTGCAACCCACCTTTTGTATTTCTTAAATATATATTTGTACAATCATATCGTTTTGTGTTCTTCATCTAAATGGAATACCTGTCCATTAATATAGGAAAATATATGGGGCCTAGCAAAAATTACCATTATGTAAACGTTTTATCATCTCATGAAACTGAACATTTATAAGTTAAAAAAGTATAGGCTTCTTGCAAGCAAAAATGTAAGCAAACTACAACTTCTTATGAAACCCACTGACAAAACAATAAACATATGGTACATGAATTAATTATTTTTAAGTATATATACCATTTTATCCTTCATATTTAAAAGAAAATCAATTCAGTTCACTCTAGCATCCTTAAATCATGTCTGATATCAAAATTTAATGTTTTCCAATAAATCTTCCGGTAAACAGTGAAAGCATATACCAATACAAAGAAATTTCTTAAATCGAAAATATACTCTTAGTTAACTAATGGATTCATGTCTTTGGTAAGGGCATAAGTGCCAAGAGAAATACAAATAGCCTTGTTCAGGATTTGAACTTGGGTCACTGATTTCATTTCCTAAAATGTTAACAGTTATGCCAAGTTAGCCTTCAATATTAACGTAACCGCCAACATGTGAAACAAAAGGCAACTATAACTCTACGATGTTTTGAGATTTAATGGTTTGTGCTCTTTAGATGTAAAATGATTCTTATTCTTCTTTTAGATTAGAATGCTATAGAATGTCCCTAGAGAATACCTGACAGACAATTCCTATAACTGAGAGGCATTGCTGCAAACTCAGACAGCATACATAGGAAATGTTGAATTAACCTTATGATAAACTATAAGACCTTCCATACCATCAGTAGCAATGTCATAAGTTTTTAATAAAGAGTACATAAAATCCCAACTTGGCTGTTAATCATGATGTAAAATATTTCTTGTTGATTGGTCAACTATTTTTGAGTCTAATTTCAAGTAATTAAATGGTTTCAACTTACTAAATTATCCTTAAACAATTGTAGCTTCAGAAAACTATTCTTTATGCAAATTACTTGCATACAGTTATATGGTTTTAAGTAACTATTCTTATTGAATAATAATTATAATAATTATAATCTCACAAAAGAAAACTTGGACATGACTAAAAAAGGGAAACCTTAAGAGGGAAACTGAATCTCTTCTGATAGCAACACAAAACAACACCATAAGAACTAACTATGTGAAAGGAAAAATAGACAAGACACAACAAAATAGCCAATGTAGTTTATGTAGTGATAGAGATAAAATGATCAATCACATAAAAAGTGAATACAGTAAATGAATGTAGAATATCAGACTAGACATGACTGGGAGTGGAAGGTGATCCACTGGGAATTGTGCAAGAAGTTTAACTTTGACTATACAAACAAATGGTATATGCACAAACCAGAATCTGTCCTAGAAAATGAGAGGCACAAAATTCTTGGGGATTTTCAGATACAAACAGATCATCTAATCTCGGTTAGATAACCAGACCAAGTGATAGACAGCAAAAATAGAGAACCTGCCAAATAGTGGATTTTGCTGAAAGAAAGAAAAAAAAGGAGAAAAGTTCCTGGACCTTGCTAGAGAACTGAAAGAACTATGGAACATGAAAGTGACAGTAATACCAATTGTAACTGGTGTACTCAGTACAGTCACCAAAGGATTGGTACAAAGACTGGATGACTTGGAAATAACAGGACAAGTGGACACCATCCAAAATACAACATTGTTTAGATCAGCCAGATTACTAAGAAGAATCCTGAAGTCCTGAGTAGACTTACTGTGACTCAGACTCCAGTGGGAAACCATCAGCTTATGCTGGTATGAAGAACTCTTGAATGAGTAAAATAATAATAATAATAATAATCCCGGCCGGAAGACCAGACCTAATAATAATCAACCAAAAAAAAAGAGAACTTGCAAAATAGTCGACTTTGCTGTCCTGGCTGACCACAGAATAAAACTGAAAGAATGTGAAAAGAAGGATAAGTACCTTGACCTGGCTAGGGAATTGAAAAAACTGTGGAACATGCAGGTGACAATTATACCAATTGTAATTGGTGCGTTTGGAACAGTAACTAAAGGATTACTAAAGGGACTGGAGGACTTGGCAGATGGCGGACGAGTGGAGACCATCCAAACAACAGCATTATTGAGAACGGCCAGAATACTAAGAAGAGTCCTGGAGACTTGAGGAGACTTGCCGTCACTCAGACTCCAGTGAAAAACCATCAGCTAACGCTGAAGTGAAAAGCTCTAATGAGTGAACAATAATAATAAAAATAATAATAATAATAATCTTTTGAAAACTATTATAACTTCAAGTAAGTATTCTTTACACTGATAATCTGCACACAATTATATAATTTCAAGTATTCCTAACTCATAGTTATAATTGGCAAATAATTTTATAGTTTCAAATAGATATTGCTATTTAATAAAAACAATAATAATCATTTGTTTGCATACAGTCACATGATTGTAGTTAATTCTGTCTCATAATAAATTTTCAGATGAATCTATTTTACCCATAGTTGGGACCTTAAGAAGTACTATCAGTAATGGCAATGAAGGAGTAACTGCATATTCCCCAAAGTCCCAAAACTGGAGCCTCACCACTGAATACAGTTTTATATCTTACCCTTTGGGTTGGGGTTTTATCCCTCTGCAGGGAATGCAGTTGGTGTATTCTAGGCCCAAGTGATAAGGCAGAGAAATGAAATAAGAGTCCAACAACATATTTAATAACCACAGATGTTTAAATAACAAACAACATTTAATGACAGATAAACAAGGAATCAATTTTGGCATGCAATGCAAGGCAAACAAATATGATACTTTTCACATAATTTACACTCAGCATGCTGACAAGGTATTTTAAAGCAATAATACAATGTTGTCATTAAGTGGTAAAAATGGAATGTCTTTGATATACAAAGTGAAGTAATTACTAGGTAAATAGAAATATCATTTATAATTATCAGCTTTTGTTCATTCTGGCAATAATGCCACACATCTGACTTTTCTTTGAAGATATTCATTTCCCTGCATAGAAGAAACAAGTATTTCTACTAGTAACTTTAACAAGAACATTTAAGCTTATCATTTAGTGCTAAGAATTTACTAAGTTTTGCTTAGACCTCATATAACTGTCGGCAGGGCTTAGAAAATGCTGACTGTATCCTCTGTAGAGGAGTAAGACACCCCCCAATTGGACTGTCCTGATCTGCATCAGATGGTGAGGCTCTTGTTATGGAGATCTGAGGGGTGTAGAGTACCCATACATTGCCATTACTCCCAGGACGACTGGGATCTGGAGTGCTTGTACCTTTTAGATCTGTTTGAAAATTATCAAATAAGAATATTTGATGTCATATTAAAAAAGTAAAGTTGGCAAACTTAGTCGAGAGTGACCTGAAGGCTCTCTTTTCAATTGCTACCACAATGAGGTGAAGGGGAGGGCACTACTCTATTCCCTGGATTACTCCACTTTACCCTTGATACGTACCTCATAATGCAACATCAAGTACCATTTTCGGAGTCTTTGGTATGATTCAACCAGGGATTGAAACCCAGTCTCCAGGACCATTGGCAAATTGGTTAATGGCCTGGATGTCATATTACTGTGTGCAAATTATTTAGAAATAATTTGCACTAGATAAGATGGTGTGCAAAAATTAAGTTTTCAAAAAAATAACACAAAAAATGTAAATAAGAACATACAATGAATATGGTTCTCTAATCTTTAGGCATGAAATATCCACAGATGGGTTGACATGCCATTAAATAGATAAGTCAGATTACTTACAGTGCATGATGTTCCTTAAGGGTAACTGAAGTAGTGAACACGCTCATCCTTGCTTAAACTGATAGGAACTTGAGCTTAAAGCATAAATTGATCATCTCATAATTATTTGCACCTGTGAATACCTTTACAAATATAAGTAGAGAATCATTTTTAAAAAAGTGTAAAAATCTTAAAGAGCAAAATACAGATTTATATTTTAGAAAACTGTTGTTAGAAGTAAAAAAAAAACAACAACACTCTGAATAATTTGTTTGGCACTTACATTCATTTAGTTGAATCTTTGAGGTTTACTTCTTGTTGTTACAAATTTGAAAAAAAAAAAAAAAACTTTGATGGCTCCAAAAGAAATTTTGGGAAAAAACAAATACCTGAGAATATTTGTAAACCCCTGATGATACAATTGATAAAAAGACATTTACAAGATGAAATTCTTCTCTGTCCAATTGTTTTTCTTCTAATTGTTTTTCTATTTGTTTTTTTCTCATTTACTCTATCATCACAAAACCATTGTTGCTTGCCTGATAGATGTATCTCGAGATTAACTAGAAATATTGATTGGAGTCACTTGGTTTGTTTTTGTGGAGAGGCTTCTCTAAAATGTGATTATTCTCCTTTAAGAATAAAAAAGATTAAAATATCAACAGTGGTATTAAGAATTATAATACTAAAGAATAAAAGGTTAAAATTTATTGTTTAAGGTTTCTTGACATCCCAGAGTCAAAGAAAAAGTGTTTTTATCCAATCTATGTATTTATTTAACATAAATGATTCTTATGGCCAATTTCACTGGAGAAGAGAAAAAAGCAGTTTGTTTTTGTTTCTTGAATTCTCTGTAAAGAAGCCACAAAAATGGTATATTTTAAGGTTTGTTCTTTTTAGTTTTTAAGATTTCTTTTTAAGAAATTCTTTATCGTGAATTTACTTACAAAACAAAGTTCAGCTTCATATGGCACAGTGCCAATTGGCTGAGAAAAATGTATGAAGATTTTTGCAGTTGGTGGGTTGGCTGGTTAGTTTTATGGCATGTCAACCTTTGTTGGGTTATTTTATGGTGAAGTCAATTTTATAATTATAGTCTCCAATTATGTGCAGTATGAAAAAAATCGATCTTAACAACCAATTTAAACAGGTGAATAATTCACATATAGTTAAATAGTTGAAATTAAAGACTCAAAAAATAGTACTTGATGCCTCCTCGCTTAATACTCGGTATTATAAGGTACAGAACAACGGTAAAGTGGAGCAATCCAGGGAATAGAGCAGCACCCTCCCTTACACCTCAGTGTTGTAGTTATTGAAAAGGAAGCCTTTGGGTCTCTCTTAACTATGGCCGCCAAGTTTACTTTCATAAGAATGTATTTCAGAATCATTTTAAACACAGATGGGACTGTAAAAAGTCAGAGTGTAACTGGGAGTAATAGTAACGAAGGGGATTTTCCATACTCCAAAGAACTCTAGAACATAAGACTCACAACTGAATGCAGTTCGGTGTCATACGTAGGCCACTCTCTTTTTCAGGGAGTGGATATCTTACCCAGTCTCCTGTGGATGCAGGCAGCATATACTAGCATTTCCAAGAAGAACATGCCTGCCTTGAAAATCTGCAACTATCCTGATTTACCCAGGTTTATTGACTGGTAACAGTGGGAAATAGGCATCTATCTAAAGAAGGCTGCAGAAGAGATCACTCAATTGTGGTTTTGATTAGACAGTAGAACATAATGCAGCTACTTGTGAGGTTTGAACTTTTATCCCAGTTGGATGGATGTTTCCCATAATGTATGAGGTCATCAGGATGGCATGCTAAGTATTCCCTTCCTGGCATCTCTCAGGGCAATTCATCCCAATTACAAACTGCTTTAACCAACCAAGAAGGTGCCAAAGGAGACAGTTTGATGTATTTGTTGAGTAAACCATAAGCTATTTTCATCATTAGATTATAGACTTGTTATGTCCCTCTGCATGTATATATATATATATATATATATATATATATATATATATATATATATATGGGTCATTCAATAAGTAAGGTGAATTTTACCTAAGGAGTTGCCAACAGAAAGCACTGTTTACAGTTGCACCTTTTTCAAGGAAATTCCCAGGGATAGGTCCTTTCATATCACAAAAGAATGTTTGCATAATCTTCTTTACAGACTTTTATACTCCAAAACATTTTATTGACTTGAGCTTCAGAGTGTTTTCACTCAATTGCCGTTTTTTTTTAAAACTTAGGCTTGTTGTCGAAAACCCATGTCTAAACCATTTGTAAATAATTTTTTCTCTAAAATTTGCTTCTCTGAATACATTAGACATTTATCTATAAATTTCACATTGCTTGCACATCTCAACCACCCAAAATTTGATGATTGGCCTCTCTTCAAGCTTGAAGCACTCTGTTTGATTTGATGCCATTTTGAATTGCCTCAAAACAAATATTTTTGCGAGATTAAAATGATTTTTACTATGAATCAATTGCAAATAATGCAGAGTTTACATTTATGCAAAAAAGTTTAGAAAAAAGATTCTTTGCTTAGTTGTTAAAATTTCCTATATTAATTGAATGATCCCTATAACTGAGTATAAACACACACACACACACACACACATACACATATATGTATATATACATTTATATGTGTGTGTGTGTGTGTGTGTGTATATATGTATATAGGGAAGTAAGAACAAACTCATAAACAATGTTGTCCTATGAATTCCTACTCATGGACACAACTGTGTTGGCTAACAAGCAAAAACTTATATTTATCATCTCTGTGCGGACACTGGATACCGTCTAGAGGACTTACCAAGAGCGATCTATGATAGGGACACATGATGAGAGAGAAGAGAGAGAGAGAGAGAGAGAGAGAGAGAGAGAGAGAGAGAGAGAGAGAGAATCAAGTAATTTCATGCTGTTGGCATGTCTTGATGATGATTATAGGATGACATTTTACTCGAGCTTAGATGCGAAAATCCTAAATATCCATATTCACCAACCCTTGATTTGAAAGAGATAGTCTTTGCTTTCCTTTGAATACCTTCCTGTTTCTAAACAAAGCTCTGCTGTTTTGATAATGATTTATTTAATGCTAAGGAATTTTGGGATGTATAAACAATTAGAACAAATTAAAAGACATTTTCACCTAAGTTTGAATGATAATGAGGAATTTATTGAATAAACTTAAAATTAATCCTTGCATTAATACTGCTCTGTTTAATCAAATCCACTGGGTTTAATTCACTTATGAAATGGAAAGAACTGCTGTTAATGGACTTTGGAAGAGAAAAAAAACATGAACAAAACTACAGGAGAACTTGAATAAATTTAAGTTGGTAGCTTCTAAGACAATTGCCTTAAAGGTTCCCACAAAGTGTTTAACAGATTATTCAGAAAATGTTCTTCAGTTCTATAGTTTGACACTGGTTTATTTCCAACTAGAAGAAATTATCATAAGACAGCTGAATAAATAAAAAGGAATGTTGCTAATGAAGTTCATTAAAGATAGAAGTAATATACTGAAAATAGTGTATGCGTTTTTAGCATTGTATATGGAAAATACATGTAATGTCTCACAACTCGCATTGTCAAACATAAAAGAAAAAGAATGTAAAAATATATCAAAGGGATAAGTCAGTTTGTTAATAGGCTCTATGACAGAGATTGAAAATGATATATGTTTAAGCAAGCAAAAACACACACACACACACACACACACACACACTCATTATGTATATATGTAAGTTTAGGAAGTTGGCTGACCAAAGTCAAGGGCAACCCGAAGGCTCTCTTTTTATTGCTAATAAACCGAGGAGTAGGGGAGAGTGCTACTCCTTTCCTGTGATTGCTCCACTTACCCTTGATCTGTATCTTTCAGTGCTGTGTTAAGCAAGGGTGCATCAAGTACCATTTTTTGGTATGACTTAACCTGGAATTGAACACAATTCTTCAAGACCATTGGTGAACACTTAAGCCATTACATCAACCATGTATATATGATTAATTATACATATGAACATAAATACATATACATATACAGGGACTTGTGAGATAAGAATTATCATCATAAGAAATCAATTTAGCAACTAGAGTTCAAATCCTGGATGAGGTTGTTTGTATGTTACTTTGCACTAAAGCCCTTTAGAAAGGTGAGAACCTATCCCTTCTTCCTCATCCCCAAGCTTTAGGTAAATAATAAGCCATACATGATTTCATTTGCATTGCTTTGGCAATCAATCAAGGAGAAGAAAAACCCTTAATTAAAACCAACTTTACTTAAAAACTAACTTTGTGTGACTTCCTTGGTGGAGGGGTTGGGTAAATGTAGACAAATATATATATATATGCTTAAGGATATTTCATAGCATGTTAGACTAGCAAACCTACACGAGTGAGTTCAATTGTCATTGGGTGCCCCATTCATGCGGCCTTGTGCTACATCTAAGCAAAAAGCTTAGTAAATTAAATGCTTAAGGATATTTCTGTCAATATCTATATCTATGTGTGAGTGGGTATATATATATATATATATATGTAGAAAGAGAGAGAGTGAGAAGGAAAGAGAGAGGAAAAAGGAGAGAAAGAGAAAAAGACACAGATATTATAGATATAGGAACACCTGCAATTATAACTTTGGCTTAAATATCACTAATGAAAAAAGTATACATTTTGTCCCTATGAATATATACAAAGAGTTCACTTATCTATGAAACTACTATAGTCAATTCACCACCAGGTTTCTAACCCATAGCTCCTACTCTCATCAAATTAATACTCAGTGAATGTAAAACATTAAATGTCATAAGCAACAAAAAGTGAAATAAAATAATCTTAGTAAGTAAAGTAAAGAATTTAATCAATAATTTATATCTTTAAAAAAAGAATGAAGCAAAACTTTGCTTGTCTCTTTCATTGTCTCAATGATAACAATGATAATAATATGAATAGTAATGACCTTGGAATAATCCATAAGGATATGACAAAGAGACTGAAAGTTGAAGAAGGACTGAGACTGTCTGGACCACAATTGAGATCAGCTCTAACAGAGAGAAGACTTCTGGGGAATAGAGGAGTCTTGCTGTCTCTTGAGCTAAAGTCAAGGCTACAAAGTAGAATTGTGACTAAAAATGAAAAAAAAGTAAAATAACTGCAGCAAGAAGAAGAACAAGAACAGCAACAACAACAACAACATTTTAAATGAAATGCTATGAAACAACAGAAATTTTAACCATAAAAAGCAGATTTCATTTGTGTAGAATAGAATTAATTTCTTATGAAGTAATCTTTGTAGTGAAACATGTCAATTTGATTTTTCATATCCTCTTCTTTTCATCATATCTATTCATAACTAAAATAATCTTTATGTTTCTCTTTGTTTATGTGCATATAACTCAGAAAGAACAACGTACTAGCAAGAGATTTTCTATTAAAGCAATGCACATAAAATACCCAACCTTATCAAATAAATCTGATGAGATCAACATTCAGGCTGAAAGTTCTTTTTAATCATCAAAATCTTCATTTTATCAGAGACCACTATCAAATTCTTATTAAAATCTTTCATTCTTCCCAAGATAGAATCACTGATATCATCATGGATTACAATTACAACAAAAACATGATGGCTTCATGGATTACCTTGTAACTACTGAAAATTTCATACTCATAAACTTATCATCTTGCATGTGATTGACTACCCAACAATTGTAGTGTTGTAGAAGTGACACTAAGATCATTTGTAGGTGCCATTTTTAAGAGGTATTGTGGGTATAGGTGTTATTACAGGTGCCATTTTTTTGTACTTTGGCTGTATTGTCTTTGATGATTCCAGGAATGCTTAGTTTTTCTTATCAATGCTGCCATAAAGAAAAATATTCAGAATGTGACACTGATAACCTATTAGGTTATGAGAAACTTCCAACCAACAATTCACACACACACACACACACACACACACACACACACACACACACATATATATATATATTTATGTGTGTGTGTATGTGTGTGTGTGTGAGTGTGTATTGGATCAATCTGATTTCCAACCAAGTCAGATTTGATACAAAGTCATTTTATAATTTGGGCCACACACAACTGAAGACTCATGTGTAGCCATTGCAAAAAAATGATTGGTTATCTCAGCATTCCTTTTTAGAGGTGCCTCAGATGCCTAGCAATAAACTAAGGTATTGACTGGGGGAATGCTCCCTGGACTCTGGTAATCAAAGCCAAATATAACATCTGTGTATATTTGTGATCCCATAATGTAACACTGGTCTTTTTTGACTGCTTATTTGACCTTACCCAGTCAGTACTTTTCTGGCTCTCCTAAGTCCTCTGTTTTCATGCTTGTAGACTGCTACTACCCTTAATTAAATCTCCAAGCCTATATATATACCGCACTGGAAGAGGTGCCCGTGGTGTAATGGTTATCGTCGTCGGAAATGGACACGGTGACATGAGTTCAAATCCTGGAGAAGACTGATTGCATTTCACATTGCACTCATACTCTTGAGAAAGGTATGAATCCCATTATTCTCCCTCCAGCTATGGGTAAAATAGTAGGGCAGACAAGGTTCTTCAGCCTTGGTGAGGCAACTATTCTAGGAGAAGGAAAACTGTGAATTCAAACCTGTTAAACTCCGCTTAAAAAATTGACCTTGTGTCATATCTTGCCCGAGCGGAGGGGTTCGTAAATATGTATATATATACCACACTGTTTCACTGATATGGTAAAATAGGACTTGAAGATTTTTATAATTATCAAATTCAATTTAGAACTTTGAAATTCTTTTTAAATATAAACATATCTATTCTAGGTGTTAAATATCAACAGGTGATTTTGGCATAACTTTCTGCCATTTCATTCAAACCTGCTTTTACAAAAATAGAGCTTGGTTGTCCGCTACCCCAGTTGACCAGGGCTGTAGAATACATCGATAACATCTCTTCAGGGGGGTAAGACCCTCCAAATGAGTGTTCTAGATATGACCCTAAACAATCTGATGGTGAGGCTCCGGTCCTGGATTTTTGAGAAATGCTGGGTACCCCTTCATTTCCATCACTCCCAGGCCCACTCTCACCCAGAGTGGTAGCACCAGATAGGGTCCTATCAATGGGTCAAATAGAATTGTTTGACATTTAAAATGAGTCCAAATAAACGACTTATGCTAAATTGAATTGTTAGAAATAGAACTCTTTAATCATTTAACTGTGTGTAAATATATAATTGATGTTTAATTGTATTGTTAGTGATACATTGCAATACTTGGTACTATTTAGCTGTGCACCAAGAAATGATTGATAGTAAATAGAATTATTCATATTAGAAATACTTGAAACCATTTTACTGTATAAAGAAAAAAATGAGCACAGGATCACTTAAAAATGTTAGCAACAAAATATATTTACAAATCATATGTATATATGATATATCCCTGGGGGGATATAATCAGTATAAATTAATCAGAAGAAATGAGACTCAACACACAGAGTTATAACAGGTTTATTGTACAAAGGTAAAATGTAACAAATCAGATATTGACTCTCGAACGTATCTTGAATGCTGGAGTATCAAGATTAGTTTACACTCCGCTTGGTTATCACTTGCTAGCATCTTTTATAGACTAAGTAATCCATTCTCAGGGGGTGTCAGGATCTTCCATTATATCAATATTCTATATGTGTATAAACAAGATTTCGCATAAAATAACCTAAAATGGTTAAAATATCATAAAAGCAGACCAAACCTTGGTTGACCTTGATATGCCACTAAACTGCATCTGGTGGTGGGTCTCTGACTCTGGAGTTCTGGGTAGTATGGAGTTACTCCTTCATTACCATTACACTCAGGTTTACTCGGACCTTGAGTGGTAGTACCTGTTAAAGTATTATTTATCAGTCAAATAGATCTGGTGCAATTAAAAATGATTTTCAATCCTATTAATATATTGACTCTTATAACATTGATATTGCAACTGTGTGAAATGTTTAAAAAGATTGTTATAATACATTTTTGTTCTGCATGTAATTGGAAGCTAAAATAGTTAGTAATTTCAGATTAAAATAACTGAACAAAGGTTGACACACTGTAAAACTATGCAAGCAACATATGTTAATTTAATAAACTGAATAAACTTTTTTTTTGGCCCAATGATAAGTGAATTAAGTAGGAACAATGCTTTCCTTGGAAATGTTCTAAAACAACTTCAATTTGAATATGTTATGAATACAATAGGAGCCTTAAAAATAGTAAGAATAGCCCTGTCAGCTGGGTCTGAAGAAAATGCCAATTGTATATTTGCAGAGGAGTAAGACTAACTCCAGCAAGTGTCCTGGATATGACACTAAACTGCATCTGATGGTGAGGCTCCAGTCATGCAACTTTCAGGAATATAAAGTATCCCTTCATTGCCATTACTCCCAGATCTACTCTGACTTGGAATGGTAGTACCTGTTAGGGCACCATCTATGGTTAGATATAACTGTTTGATCATTATTATTCTTGAAACCATTTAACTGTGTGCAAACAAATGATTAATGTTAAATAGAGTTATTAGTGTCAGTTAACAATAATTTAATCAATTCAACCCTGTGCAAACTGTCACGTGGTATGCCACTGAGAGGAGAGAGGTAAGATCAATTTCCCCTACCCCTCTGTGTTTGAATTAACAGGCCCCAAAGATTGACCGTTAAAAGAGGAATAGGAATGGAGATCAACTCCTCGGCCTGCCTGTTGAACGAAGTAACGATTCCAGGTCAGAATGAAAGCCAAGGGCTGCCTACACTCTGTGACCGGTCGGATAGAGAAGGGGATATAGAGGTCATTATAGTAGCCCAAATGAATCACATGACAGGGGGAGGTGGAGGAGGAAGAAAGAGGCCAAATGATTGGCCAGAGGCCTAAAGCTGAAAAAGAGGTCCTCTTCATCAGAGGAAATTGGAAAAATGATTTTTTTCAGTTAGTTCTGGAACAGCAGTTGGCATGACAAGATGTGTTGAAGCTGTAGCCAAAAACTCTGGGAAAAGAGCAGAACAGAATTCTTGGACAAGAAGATAACAGGTGCCTTCCAGCCAATTTCTACAGAATCCCGCTTACCCATAAAAGAAAAGAAATCTCAGAAGAAACCCGTCGAAAAAGCTAAGTAAATCTTAAAACCGTTTTCTCCATCCACCCTTCCTAAGTATTGCAATTATATGCCCTCTCTCTCAATTTAAAGAAAGAAGCATATAAAGAATTATATGCATTAAGAAAAGAAGAGAAATATAATGAAAAGATTCATTTCATAAACTGTAAACGAATGGGTGGACTTAGCTATCTTTTCAAGTTTTAAAAGTAAAGAAAAAAAAGAAGAAAGAAAGACATTTATGTTGGAGACTGTTTGCTGGGGAAATATAGCCGGCCCCAATAAATATTTGTTTGGACCTCGACTATTTAAATTTTGGTTATATTTTAAATGTCCCCTCATTGAAATTCATTTGTTGTGCTATTTGCCCAGCGAGTTGCCTTCTTTTGCATATTTCCTTTTCAGCTTCATTTTGCTTCAATTTATTCTCACTAAATATCCTATTCGCCTTTAAAAACATTACATGGGAAATTGGAATTGCTGACTACAGTAAATAATAATATTTCATCTCAACGTAGAAGTCCATGTCTTCCGTTATCTGAGGGGGTAGGAAGACCAAATGGCTTGGTGGGTGTGTTTAACATGAAATTTGGAAACCCCCTTGCTAGCGGCAGTTGGTCTAGCCCCAAATTAACCCCCACATTATTTGCCAGTTCCCATATGCCCAAAAAAGGAATCTTAACTAGGACTTATTTTGCGAGGGATCAAGTGCCAGACTGCCCCGACGTCACACGTGTGTAAAATAAACTCCCGTCCAGGGGTAAATATTTATGCACCGTTACAAAACAAATAAGCTCTTACTAACTTAAAAAGGTTACCTACAAACAATTTCTTTAGAAATTGTGTGGGGGTGTCCTTGTGGTGTAATGGTTAAAGTGATGGACTGCAGAATTGTAGTAAGTGAGTTCGAACTCTAGTCATGCTATTACGTTCACTATTGGGCAAATACCCTTGGAAAAGGTATGAACCCC
Organism: Sepioteuthis lessoniana; assembly: GCA_963585895.1. Lineage (NCBI taxonomy): Eukaryota > Metazoa > Mollusca > Cephalopoda > Myopsida > Loliginidae > Sepioteuthis > Sepioteuthis lessoniana. The sequence goes on along the minus strand of OY757917.1, from coordinate 76,930,032 downwards.
CTTATCCTCCCATTTATGGGTAAAATAGTACCACTACTGTTCTTCTTAGAGAATAGCTTCGGCATTAAATAACCTACAAAGGTTGATATGCCATTAAACAAAGAAAACAAACAAAACAAAACAAATTGCATATATGTAAAAACAGGATATGGCATTAAATAACCAACAAAGGTTGATATATCTTAAAACACAACAAAAAATAGTAACAATTTTAATTTTTTAAAAAACTTTATTTTTGACTTACGTTGACCCATCCAAGACTTTAACAGAAAAAAAAGATTGTAATATACGCAGGTGACAGTTGTTCCAGTGATAATTGGGGTGCTTAGAAAAATTTTGTAAACCATTACAAAACAACTGAAAGTATTATGAATCTAAAATAGAATTGAATCTATTCCAATAACAATACTTTTCTAATCAGTTGGGGTTGCAAGGTTAGTTAATTTTTAAATTTGTGAAGGGAACTAAGATTATCAAAAATACCAACTCATTATATTCTCATAACAGTTGATACTTTTAGTATGTGAAAGTTTTCTGGAAATGAATTCATTTTTCTCTGTACTGTGGTAATTTACTAAGCTTTTTGCTTAGATGTGGCACAAGGCCATATGAAAGGGGCACCCAATTTTTCTCTGTATTGTGGTTATATTTTTAACATCATTTGCGCAGTACCTCACACATTTGTCTCATTTATTTTTTTGTTTTTATTCAATATTTTCTTTCTTTTAGCCCTGTTAGCAAGGCTAAAAATATGTCTACTCTATACCCTGATGATGGATAAGATCCCCTTAAAAAAAAAAGGAATATACTAGATATGGCATTAAACTGCATCTGGTTGTGAGATTTCATTTTTGGATCTCTGGGGAGTGTAGAGTAGCCATTCATTGCCATTGCATCTAGATCCATACAAACTGAGAGTGGTAGTACCAGTTTGGGTCCCATCTATTGGTCAAGTAGATCTGTTTGAAGACCATTTGTATCAGATAGGAATACTCGATAGCATATAACATATATTATGTACAAATGAATCATTATTATTATGAAAGAGTCGAGCCCTGTCATCTGGGATGGCAGAATACACAGACAGCTTCTCTGTTGAGGGGTAAGAGCCCTCCCTCAATGAGTGTCCTGATATATGACATTAAACAATTTGATAGTGAGGCTCCAGTAATGCTGGAGCTTTAGGAATGCGAAGTACTCCTTCACTGTCATCACTCCCAGGTCCACTCAGGCCAGGGTCCTATTTACAGGTCAAATAGAACTGCTTGATATTTAAACTGTTTGCTAATAAATGACTCACAGTGAATTGAATTGTTAGAAATAGAACTGTTTGATCATTCAACCGTATGTAAGCAAATGAGTGATGTTTAATTGAGTTATTAGTGATAAATAGCAATCATTGCAATACTTGGAACCATTTAACTTTGTTGACTTATGCTAAATTGAATTTGTAGAAATATAACAGTATGATCTTTTTATTGTGTGTCTCTAAAAATTACGTTTACAAATCATATATTTGATGTATATTTGGCATTCAATAACCAATAATGGTTGATATGCCATAAAACCAAACCAAACCAAACTAGATAGAAGTCATCATCATCATCATCAAGGCATGCTGAGAACATGAATTCTTTTGATTCACTTTTTCCATCTGTTTTTATAGGCAATTGCTCTTGGTAAGTCCTCTAGATTGTATCTAGTGTGTGCACAGAGGTAAGGAATGTAATATTTTGCTAGTTGACCAACACTGGTGTGTCCATGGGTAGGATTCCATTTGAGAATGTTGCTTATGAATATGTCCTGCTCATTTTGGATGATTTGTGAGATAAAAGGTAAGTGGCCATACAGTTGCTTTTTTGTAAGTTGCTGCTTCCAGGAATTCAAAAAAGCATACATCATCCTTCTATAGTTCTCATCTAGCTTTTTCTCTAAGTAATACAACCATACAGTAGTACTAACCAGGATACAGCTTGGAAGAGTTCCTGCATTATTTTATCAGAGAGATCAGATTTCCGTATGTTAACCAGTAAATAGCAGTCCATACTTTATCGATGTGTATATTAACAACACTTTCAGTAGATGATATATCACTACTGAGGCATGTGAACTGGTCTACTAATTTCATAGGCTTGCTATTTAACGAGGAGATGGTACCATCTTGATTATAACAATTGAACTCTGCTTTATTTGAATTTATATAGAGACCAATTCTTCCTGCTGCTTGTTCAACTCTAAGGCAGCAGTGATTTAGCTTGAGCAGATGTATTTACAAGAAAGGCAAGATCATCTTCATAGTCTGCATCAAAAATAGGTTTCTGCAGGATATCATCTGCTTCTTGCTTTTTTTAGTGTGAAACCATTTTCTTTCATTAGATCTACTGAATTTTACTGTATTTGATCTCGAAAGATTATGGATAAAAATGGTGCCAATAAATATCCCTGCAATACTCCAGTGTCAGAATCTGTATAACTGTGTATGAATTATTAGTATTTGATAGGAATACTTGATATCATTAAACTTCATGTAAACAAATAATGATCATTACAAACAGACTAAAAAAGTGGCATAAAAATTATTAGACATTGAAAATTTAAGTAGTTATGATGAAACAATTAAACCAAGTAAAACCAAACCAAGTAAAACCAAACCAAGTAAAACCAAACTAAGTAAAACCAAACCAAGTAAAACCAAACCAAGTAAAACCAAACCAAGTTTTTCTTTCTTTACTTTTTTCTTCCTTCTATAGGTAATATTTCTGTTTTTCTTACTTCTTTTTTCTTGACTCTACATTCATCCTTCTTTCTTTCTTTCTTTCTTTCTATTTAGAAGCATCTCCTGTTTATATTTTCTTATTTATTTTTTTGTTTCTCCACTTTCTTTCTTTCTGTTTCCCTACATCCTCCTGTGCTCTTTAATTCTCTATATTATAATAATCTGCTTTTTTAATGTAAAAATTAATCTGCAATATAACAAAGCTGACCATCTTAAATGTTGAATTGGTTTACTAGTTTGCCTTGCAGACCATCAGTAAGTTTAAGTTTACCTGGAATTCCTATATTTCTGGCCTTGTGCCAAGATAGTATCAGATTGGTAAATGACAATTATTATAGGACAGAGGTATAATTATTTTTCACATCCTAATATGAAATAGTTGAATTTTTTACAAGTTTATTTGGTATCAATAATGACATCCTGAATTCCAAACAAAAATATATATAATTCATAAAACTAGTAAATAATCAAAATCTCCTCATATGTTTTGTGAAGTATTTCTTCTAATATTTTCAATATCCCATTCAAAGATCCTTATTCAATCAAATACTTACATTCTGCCACCATTTATGAGAAGAACATCTTGATTTTTGTCTTCTCTCTTCTGCATTAATAGTCATTTCACAATGCTGTAGTCGCTATTTTTTCTCTATTTTATGAGTAAAACCATTTTCAATCTCTTCTATGTCCTTTTCTTTGCTATCAGCAATGTTATTCTCAATATACACCATAATTGGTGTACTTATGTTCCAATTATGGCATTCCTTCTCCTTCAGCTATTTAAAAGCATCCCCCACTATCTATTTTTATTATTTCTTCTTTTTTTTCGTTAACACACCTTTCTTTTTTTTTTGTCTTTATTTGGTCCTTTCTTTACTAGTTCCCTCATTCTATAAATAATATTTCTTTTCTTATTTCTTTTTCTTTTTTCTTTCTTTTTACCTGCAGTACATTTACCTTTCTTTTTTTCATTCTTGTTCATTAGCTACTTTTCTTCTTTCTTTCTTTCTTTTTCTTTCTTTTTTTTTTTTTTCTCGTTTCCTTTGCTTCTTTTTTTCTTTTGCTGCTTACTGTAAATTTATCTTTCTTTCTTTCTTTCTTTCTTTCTTTCTTTCTTTCTTTCTTTCTTTCTTCCAGTTTCCCTACATATTCTTTTCTTTTTCTTCTTTGCACTGCTTCTTTCTTCCTGTTTTTCCTTCTTTATCTTCTTTTATTTTGTTTGAAACTTATACATTTTCTTTTTCTTGTTCACTTGTTTCTTTCTTTCTTCCATCCAGTCTTTCTCCTATCCAGTCTTTCTCCTTTTCTTTTTTTTTCTATAATATAATTTACTACCTATTCATTAGATTGTCTTTTTATTCATTTTATTTTCTTTTTCTTATAAGTGCTACAATTTGGGCAATAATCAGTACAATGTACTGCATCGGACCAATTACTGTTCTTTTTATTAATGTTACATTTTGATCCTTTCGTTCTTTCATAATAAGTACAGACTAATATTTTTAAAACTTGGAGTAAAGAATACTGTATGGCTGGACTCATACATAGGTTTCTTTTTGGCACTAATTATATTATTAAATATCTTTGGTTAAAAATGAGGCAATTGTGGTTATATTTCAGCATGAATACTGTCACACAGTGCACATATGTTGTTGACACATGTATATCAATCCCATCATTTTATTTAAGGAAATATGAATAGCTACAGTAACTTAGCTATTCTCACGGCTATTATTATATTTACTACTATTTGGAGGGCTGTTTTGCAGGGTGGGGTTGTAAAAAAAGCATCATGATAAAAAAAAGTTGACCATATAACACTATAAAAGAACAAATCAGAATTTAGTACATGAAATAAACTTTCTAAGAGTAAAGATTTGTAAAATCCAGAATAAAAAATACTTTTGAAACATCATAATATGTATTATAATGATATTTATATAGGAGGATAGTCATAGGTATTCTTTATATGTGCATGTGAAATAAATGTTGGAGTAAAGGTCTGTAAAAAATCAAAAATACATAATTTACACTGTAAAAATACTTTTTTTTAATATGATAATAGTTATATGGAGTGATGTTAAGTCATTAGATATGTGCGTAAAATTAACTTTAGGTCAAAGGTCAGAAAAATAAGAAAACACATTGATACACTATAATAATAATAATACATGACTGGATGGGCAAGATGATCCACTGGGAATTGTACAAGAAATTGAAATTCAACCATACGAACAAATGATATATGTACAACCCAGAATCTCTACTGTAGAATGAGATGAACAAACTCTTCTGGGATTTTAAGATATAAATGGATCCCTTAATCTCAGCCAGATGACCAGACCTTATAATAATTAACAAAGACAAGAGAACTTGAAGAATTGTGGACTTTGCTGTCTTGGCAGACGACTGAGTAAAATTGAAAGCAAAGGAAGAATGAGTACCTGGACCTTGCTTGGGAACTGAAAAAACTGTGGAACATGAAAATGACAATTATACCAATTATGTTTGGTGTTCTTGGTACAGTCACCAAAAGATTGGTAAAAGGGCTGGAGGACTTGGAAATAACAGGATGGGTGGAGACCATCCAAACTACAGCTTTGAGAATGGACAGAATACTGAGAAGAGTCCTGGAGACTTGAGGAGACTTGCTGTCATTCAAACTCAAGTGAAAGATCATCAACTAATGCTGATGTGAAAAACTCTCTAGGAGAAAAATAATAACAGCCACCCAGTCCTGAACAGAAGACTTGACCTAGTATATAAGTTAACAGACAGAAAAGAACTTGCTAATTAATAGCCATTACAATACCAGCAGATTTCAGAGTAAAAATAAAGGTTAAAAAATAAAAGAAAAGAAATACACAGACCTTGCCTAAGAGCTAAAAAAGATATGAAACATAAAAGTGACTGTGGTGCCATTTGTTGTCAGAGCCCTTGAAATATTGCCAAAACACCTGAAAAAGAAACTTGCAGAACTGGATATCCAATGAAGAATTAAAACTGTTGAATACTTAGGAGAGTCCTAGGAAACTGAGAAAACTTAATGTCAGTTGGAATTCGGTGAAGGCTACCAGTAGTAACTGGTAGGAAAAAACTTGTAAAGAAATCACAAAGAGTAAAATTATATAGTTGAATTGCAGAGTCTTTGAATTTGTGAATGAATAAACATTGAAATAAAGGTCGGTGAAATGGGAAATACTTTTGATACAGCCAAAAAGTATTTTGCCAGAGTAGAAAACTTTCTTATCTAAGTGCTTGTGGTAAATTGTTCTTCAGATTTTTATCTTTATTACATTAAATGACAAAACGTCTGTTTTATTGAATTGGTATATAATGTGACCGGCATGGTTTCAGCATTGACTTGTATTACAATAAATGACTGAACATTTCAGCATTGCAGACAAACATATCATGTTAAGGTGTTCAAAATAAAGCATTTTTGAAAGAATTCTACATCAGTCTGTCTAAATAGGAGCTAGCTTACCAGATGAACTCTTACTTGAAATTGACTTAGTTAAATATTTCTTTATATTTATCTATCTTAAAAATTTTTCAGTGAACATGTATAAGATCTATAATTAAATGACACATGTATTTGAATATTAATCTATGTAATTACAAAGAGAAATTTAAGAGAAAGATTACTAATATAGAGCACAATTATAGTTTTTCAGGACATGAGTATATTGTTGTTGGGAAATTCAGAGATTTGTGTCTGACTCCTTTTACTTCTTACCACATTCACTTGTTATCTTCTTATTTGTTTCTCAAAGATGCAAGAGAATTAAGGACAGAAGGAAAACAACCTTTAGATTCAAATTTTATTTTAGGGATCTTCAACTATTTTGTGGTGATGCAAGAGAATTAAGGACAGAAGGAAAACAACCAAGATACCTTTAGATTCAAATTTTATTTTAGGGATCTATAACAATTTTGTGGTGAGGAATGTTTTCTGAATCAGTAGACATAGTTGTTCTCCCCCAGACAAGGTGTTTGAAAAATCATCTTTGGCAAACTGCTACTCTAAAGATCCATCATGAGTCTCTGTGTTCAGTGAGTATATTTAGCCAAAGCTGCTACAAGCAGAAAACACAATGCATAGCTAAGTACAGGACTCAGCTGGCACATGCATTTTCTACCAGCAGCAAAGAGTTAAAGGTGCATCCATCTCATTGAAGGTGGTGAAAGTTTCCGAAGTTGAGTCTTTCTTTGGCACCAGGAAGCTCCTCTTTTTTGGTATGCACCAATTTCACTTTCTGTCTGAGGCCTCATGGTAAACTGTTACTTTTTCATTTATTCATTTTATTTTTTTCATGGTATTGCTCTTTTCCCCTTCTCATTCAATCCCCACACAATTTTTCACTCGAACACAATAGCAGGTTAAGTCACTACTGATACTAATTTCCAAACTCTCATTATCGTTATCATCAAGGCATGCTGACAGCTTGGATTCCTTTGACTCTCTCTCAGTTTCTATCCCTGTCAGCTATCATTCTTGGTAAGTCCTCTGGCTGTGCAATTACCATGACTAGTTAATTTGGTGTCACTTGTGTGCAATTGAACTTATGGCTCAGTTGTAAAGTTTTGGTTCTGCAATCTGTGGTCGCTGGTTCGACCTCCAGTGGTGGAGATCACGGTATACACTGCTGATGAGACCTAATAAGGTCAAAATAGCTATCAAGTGTTTCTGTATGTCATGCTGGATTTTCTGGTCATGGTAATTCAATTCACAATATAATTCATCTATTTAAAAAAAAGAAAAGGAAAAAAAAAAAAAAGAAAATGTAGAGCCAACACTGGTGCATTCATGTGAAGGAGGACATTGTTTATGAGTTTGTCCTTACTTCACCAACAGTGCACAGCATGTCTTGCTCAACTTGCTTGGATGGTTTGTAAGATGGGAGGTAAATGGCTGAACAGCTGTAGTTTTGTGGGGTGCTGCTTCCAGAATTTGCTTAAAACAATATGCAGTATTCTTTTGTACTTCTCATATAGCTTTTTATCTAAGAATTTTGTTTTTTAAGTCCAAGTGGTGGAACTATATAGAAGTACTAACATAGCAACAACTTGTAAGAATCCCTCTTTTATTTCATCAGTGAACATATTTCTATGTGTTCATTAATCTGTCAATAGCAGTTCATTTTTTAAAATCTGAAATCCTTTAAAAAATGAAATATTTAAAAAACTTAAACTATCCATGATACAGAAGCTTAGGTAAAGAGCAAGTCATCACTGCTATAAAATTTGATTTAATTCAAAGATGTGCGAATAATTTTCATATGTTAAAACAATGCTATTTTTCTGGGAAATCAAATTGACAAAATTTGTATGGAAAATTAATCAATGGTATTTCAAATTTAATGGCACTCTGTTATGGAAACTTTAAGCAGGGTAGTGCTAGATCATGGGTAAGTAAAGTCGGCGTCCGTAGTCGAGGGCGACCAGAAGGCTCCCTTTTCAATACCTACTACACCGAGGTGTTGGGGAGAGTCCTACTCTTTTCCCTGGATTGCTCAACTTAACCCTTGATACGTACATTATGTTGCTGAGTGTTAAGCAAGGAGGTATCAAGTACCATTTTTAAAGTCTTTGGTATGACGCAACCTGGGATTGAACCCAGAATTGAAAATAAAATTTTAAAATAGAATAAGATTTAATAAAATTGAATAAGTAAAATGATAAAAATAAAAATAAATTGTATTAATGAATATTTTTCCCATCATGCAAGGTATTTTGGTCACCTGAGCCCTGGATTCCAAATTTTCAGTCAAAAGTCATGCTCACCGTTTGTTTTGTTTTTTTCTGCTCTTTCCCTTTTTACGACCAGTCTGGCTCAAGAAAGAACATTTTTCTTGGTTGCTACTAGAAACCAGCGATATCAAAGTAGCATATAAACAACCAAACTCAAAGACATATTGACTTCTATTGGTGTTTGTACCTAAATTACCTTAACCCTTCACACAAAGAAAAAGAATGGTAAATATCCCAGATACTTTTTCAAAGGGATATAAAATAAAATCAGTAGATGAAAAGAAGCTGTGTTTTACTTTATTTTGTCTGTCCAGTCAGTTGGGGCTGCCGAATACATCGATTGCATCTCTGCAGAGGGGTAAGACCCCTCCCCAATGAGTGTCCAGGATGTAACATTAAACAATGATGGTGAGGCTCCAGTAATGCTAGAGCTTTAGGGAATGTGGAGTACCCCTTCATTACCATCACTCCCAAGTCCACTCTGGTCTGGAGTGATAGCACCTAACAGAGTTCTGTCTTTGGGTTAAATAGAACTGTTTGACATTTAAGCTGAGTATAAATAAATGACTTATGCTCAATTGAATTATAAGAAATAGAACTGTTTGATCATTTAACTGTGTGTAAACAAATGACTGAGGTTTAACTGAATTGTTGATGATAGTAATTCTTGGAACTGTTTAACTTTGTTGACTTAAGTTTACAAATCATATATATCTAATATATATGTATAAATTGGATTTAACATCAAATCGGCTACAATGGTTGATATCCATAAAAAAAAAGCAAAAAACAAACCCCAACCCAACCCAACCCAACCCAACCCAACCAACCAACCAACCTATCTTTATTTTGTGAATTGTTTTCATTTTTACCAGCATGTGTAACACATAATACTAAATAATACTAAAATAGATCGTTTTAAAACAAATGGATGATATTTTCCTGAACAATTAAGGGAAATTTTTGTAAAAGTTCTTCTATAAACGTAAAAGTAAGTTTTATAAAACTTAATAAATAAAACTTTAAATAACTCTACAACAAAAACAGAAATATTAATATATATCCAAAGTTAAAATAGATTAGAAGGGTTTAATAGTTTAAGAATGGTGTGGAGTATCTTACAAGGGAAATTGCTGAAGTATTTAGTCCTTTGAATAGATTTCTGCTGCAGAGTTTAGTTCCAATAAGTTTTCTTGTTCTTCTGAAGTACTCCTTTCTACCTTTTTCTTGTTCTTTTAAAATACTCCTTTCTTACTTTTTTCATGTTCTTCTGAAGTACTTCTTACTTTTTCTTTCATCTCCATTTGCTTGATATTATTTGCTTTGAATATTCCTTACAGGACATGCCATTAAAATCAAACAATCGATTATTCCAAGTATTTGCAGCTTTTTTTTTCAAGAGTTCTTATGCTTTCCTGATTGGGCAGTTTCATTCCTTCAACTTTTTCACTTTTCCCTTTTTTCATCATCCTATTTACCAACCCCTCCGCTCGGGCAGGATATGACACAAGGTCAATTTTTAAACCAAGTTTAACAGGTTTGAATTCAGAGTTTTCCTTCTCCTAGACTAGATGCCAAAACAAGGCTGAAGAAATCAGTCTGTCCTACTATTTACCCATAGCTGGAGGGAGAATAATTGGATTCATACCTTTCCCAAGGGTATTAGTGCTATGTGAAATGCAATCAGTCTTGTCCAGGATTTGAACTCGTATCGCCGTATCCATTTCGTACGACAATAACCATTACACCACGGGCACCTCCCTTTTTTCATTATAAGCACATTTTTCAATAACAAATTCCATTCCAATATCTTGGCAGTTGATTCTAATAGACTGTATAAGGGATTCTAATTTGTTTTCTTTCTTGATAAAATTATTATCATTATACACCTTGCAAGTTCCTCACACGAGCAATAACTAATGGTCTTTCACTGGAGTCTGAGTGACATCATCATTATTATGATTATCTTCATTTCATGAAGCAATTAGTTATCTTAGCATTTATTTTTCACTTCAATGTTGATATGATTTTCTTTTCACATTTTAATTACAAGATTACTTTATTTGATAACTTAGTGTATTTTCACTTACTTGTAAGCCTTTAGGCTTTAAGCTGTTTAAGTTGAAATCTTTTAAAACTTTTAAAAGAATTAAATGTTGTCCAAGTAAAAATAGTCGTGTGGGAGGGAGAGGGGATAGTCATCTGAAAAGGCCTCTGCCTTCAAATCCTAAAAGAAAATCAATAAAGTTCACATTGAATTTCTACTGACATCATGCAGAAACAAATTTTACTAAATGTTAGAAGGAACTCATGTATAGAGACAATAAATAATTGTCTCCCTTCAGTGTATCTATTAAGTCACCAATAGACTGAGATAGCAATCCCAGAAATTCATTTTTAATCTCTTTTTACCACTGTTCTTTGAACTGTAAAGACATACTTTTGTGCCTCTTTTCTTCAATAGTAACATGTCTTCAGCCTGGCCATTATACAGTATACAGTCTGACAATTTCAAGTAAGCCTTTTTCCCTTTTTGTATCCCTTCTATAGACTGCCGGCTCATAGAAAAATATTTTATCTCTTCAAACATCTTTGAGTATTCTTTTAAGTATTACTTCAACATGTGATATATATATATATGAAATACTTCTAGATACGCAAATGAGCTTATCTAGTCTTTCCTTCTGTTTGGTCTGTGTTTGTTCATCATTGAATTTACTTATACTATCATTAGACCTTGCTGAATGATTAATCGATTAAATATACTCCCAAGCGCCAAACATTCCAATACCCTGGGAGCCAAGCAACCCACACCTCTAAATCATGAATTCTGTCTAATTAAACAATGTTTAGTTTGTTTCTTTTTTTTAATGGCATATTATGGGTTATTTAATTCCAAAGACATTCTTATAGAAGGAGAGTACTGGTGCTACTAAAACCCATAGTTGGTGGGGATAATAGAGTTCATGTCTTTCCCGGGGTTATTTGTTTGAAAGTGAATGTAATTGTGCAACCAGAGTTTAAGCTCACTTACCTTAACACAGGAGTCCTGTACGTTAGCCATAACAACTCAAGGACCACCCACTTAGATAATGTACATCACAAAAAGAACAGTTAACAGTTTTTTTCATGAGATCATTGTTAATTAAATGTTTAATTGTTTATTCAGGGAAACACTTGAATGTAATAATAATTGGAAAATAATTGGAGCTGAATTACAGAAAGATGTATATGTTAAAACCAAATAATAATGCTTGTGAGGACTTAACAAGATATCAATTTTCTTAATGCAATCATTTTCTTTTGGCAATAGTACACTAGTAAATGAATTGAGTTCTACACACTAATTTGTAAATTTAAATCAAATAGAAGATTACTGTCACACCAATCTGTTCTTTCTGTTCATTTGATGTTCTTCCTCATTGAGTTCTTTAGTTTTACCTAATGAAGACTGTGCCAGTGTAAAAATTTTGCCTTTAAAAATTGACTTCTCAGCTTTTCAAATGGTGAAGAATAAAACAGTGATAATTGAAAAATTTATTTTTGCTTCAAGAAAAAGTCCAGACAACCATCTCAATAAATACTATGTGTACAATATTTTCATTTTTATTTTGAACAGATTTTGCCACATTGTAACATCTTTTTCATTTTCTAATCCTATCTCAAATAGAATTATAAAACAAACAATAAAAGAAAACATTAAAACTTCAATTTGAAAGTCTTCCTTTGTTTTCTAAGTAATATTCTTCCCAAACGTTTGACTAGTAATCTTCTTATTTGTTGTTCACATTATTAGTAGACTTCTTCCTTGAAGGCAGCAAGAAATTGTGCAACAGTGGGTGGATTAATAATCATTGTTGTTTATATTGTAGTAGTAGTAGGAGGAGGAAGTGGAGTATGAAGAAGAGGAGGAATAATTTAAAGAAGATGAGAAAAATACAAAAAAAAAGATAAAAGACAAAAAATAGAAAGAAGAAAAGTATTCAAAGAAAGAAAAGAATACAGACACAAAAATGAAAATAAAAAGAAGAAAATAATACAAAGAAATGAGAAAAGAAAAATACAAAAGAAGTAAAAGAAATGAAAACAAAAAGAAAATATTTAAAAGAAGTACAAAAAAAAAAAAAAAAGAAGAAGAATAATACAAGAAGAAAAAGAAGAAAAGCATTCAAAGAATAAAAATTCAAAAGAAAACCAGAAATGAATATGAAAAAAAAGAAAATACAAAAAAAAAGAAGAAAAAAAATGAAATAATAAAAAAAAAGGGGGAAGAATAGAAAAATGATGATGAACAATACAAAGAAAATAATGAAAAAATTGAAAATAAAAACGTGCACAAAGAAAACAAAAAAATGATACAAAGAAAATTCGAATAAGAATAAAAAGAAAAGAATATGAAATGGAATGAATGCAAAGAAATACAAAAAAGAAAAAAAATACAAAAAGAAAATCCAAAACAAAGAAAAGAATCCAGTGAAAAAGGAAAAGAAAAATATTAAATCTAAAAAAAAAGAATGAATAAAAGAAGATGAAAATACAAACAAAGAATAAAATAAAAAAGATAAAAAATGTTGCCAAAGAAGAAAATAATACAAAAATAGAATAAAGAAAAAGGAAAGAATATAAAGAGAAAGAAAAATAGCAAAAGAAGAAAAAGAAAAGTTTAGATAAAAGAAAAAAATAACAAATGAAGACTAATACATACAAAAAGAAGAAAAGAATATATTGAATAAGAAAAAAAGAGAAAATATATAAAAAGAGAAAAGAAAATATTTAAAGAAGAAAAAACAAATGAATACAAAAAAGTAATCAATTGATAAAAAAGAGGAAGAAGATGATACCCACCCCCAGGAAGAATGATTGAATTCACCAATAACACTTTACCATTACTGCAAATAATAAAAGAAAACCAATTGTGTTATTAATACAGATAATAATCTATCAGTTATTGAATATAGCGATTCCAACAGACCATAAAATCAAAAGATGGACAAAGAAAGAAAAAAAAAAAAAACAGTCAGGGAAGAAAAATTGTGGTGTATGAAAATGACAATGGTACATGTAATTATTGGAGTGTTTGAAACATTTGCAAAGATCCTTACAAAAAAAAAAGGATGAAAAAATAGGAAATTCAATAAACATTTGAAATTATTGAGACAACAGTATAATTGATATCTGAAAGAATCCCAGGGAAAATATCAGTATACTGAGGAAGCTTATGGTGAGAACCACCTGATACTGGTCTGAAAATTAATTTTCAAAACTATTATTATTAATTGTGATACTTCTATTATAGAGCTATGGTAGGGTAAACCAGGTCTCTAGCCTTGGATTGGTGACTAGTTTAGGAGAAAAATAACCTTATAGAAAAAAAAACATGGAGCTAGAGTCCCTGCTGTTTTGTTTGTTAGTTGTGGAAAGCAGAAGACTTCATTTTGTTTAGTTTCTTTGTTTAAAAGTATATCAACCTTCATGGGTTATATGATACCAAAACCATCCTTATTGAAGAACAATAGTGATACTATTTAAATCTTTGCTGGAGAGGATGAGGGAGTTCATGCCTTTACTTTAAATCCAAAAGAGAATGGTGTAAAACAATTGAAGGTCAAACTTGCTTACTACGATGCCACAAATACTACATCTCTGTAGCTTAACTTTAAAAATCGAGATAATGATTATGGTGAGAGGAGCATTCTGTCCAGCATTTTACTCTCTTCTTTGCTAAAGTTTCTTCATTTTCTTTGATTTTTCTTGACAAAGGAAAAACATAAAGGTCACAGTGCTACCAATCATAGTTGGTACCCTTTGAACAATCCTGAAGAAACTGTAAAAGAAACTTGGAAAACTACAGATCCTAGGAAGGACTGAGACCACTGCACAGATTAGATTTTTTAGGACACTTAAATGATTCTTGGAGGGTTGAGGAACCATACTTTGACTTGAACTTTAGTGAAAACCACAATTTACTAATGGTATGAAAAACTAATAATAATAATAATAATGATAATAATAATATAACTCTTCTTAAATTGGATACAAGAGGACTACAGAAATATGGACCACAGAACACCACCTTACGCATCATCATCACTTTCCTTGTTATTTGATCCGTATTTTTCAGTTCCACCATTGTCCAGTTTAAAAAGTGTCAAGAGTATCTTACAAAGGTATCTGCTCAGGTATTTATTCCTTTGCAACAGAGTTTGGTTCTAAGAGCTCCAGATATGATAGATATAATCATCACCTTAATGTTTTATTATTACGCATCATCATCACTTTCCTTGTTATTTGATCCGTATTTTTCAGTTCCACCATTGTCCAGTTTAAAAAGTGTCAAGAGTATCTTACAAAGGTATCTGCTCAGGTATTTATTCCTTTGCAACAGAGTTTGGTTCTAAGAGCTCCAGATATGATAGATATAATCATCACCTTAATGTTTTATTATTTCTAAGTCTTCTGTTAGCAAGGTCTAAACATTTATCTAGTTTTCTTTTCTTTAGATCTATGATCTGTTGCTTACATTTGCTATTCTAATGTGTCTCATCTATTCTAGCTTCTACAGGACTAGTTCTTATTGCATTTCTGTGCTGCTTATAATCACAATTTCCTTTCTCTTTTTAGGTTTTCTCTGCATAGCCATGTCTAGTTCATATTGTGGGCAGTTTCCTTGATTTATCTTCAGAAGTGTGTATGGTGTTTCTCTTCCCATTTTTGTTCTTTTCTGATTTATAATTCCTGTTTTTCTGCATACCCTTGTGTTACTTTTTTACAATTACCTTTGGTTTCTCTTTATTCTTTTTTTTTGTGATTCTTCAAATCCCTAAATTGCCACATCAATACATTTCCCAGCACTGGCAAGTCTCTTATTCTTTGATTTCTTTTAACATAGAGTCTTTCAAGGTCATATCTCATGGGAAAAGCCTTGCTCTTAGTCATCAGTTTTCTCCTTTTGAAGCCCATGTTTCTAATCTCCTCTGCTAAACAGTTTAAGAAGGGTCCAGATTATCTTGCAAAGAAGACTAGCAGGGTGGAATTTACCTAATTGTGGGCCCAAGGCTAAACTCATTAATGGATTCCATGGTCCACCAGTCATAGACCACTGAGGGCTTACACTTATTGTATGGGGGCATTTATGGTTTTGAATATATTATATGATGAAATACCTTGTGTACATCTGAAACAAGATTATAATCAGGCATAATGCATAACAAATTAGTTTCAAAGGGTCCCCTGATATCTGTGGTGTACCATATTCACAATTAACGCTATGTGCGAAATGGACATATAATGTTCATAACGATAGAACATAGGAATCTCGGAATTCGAAAACACGTAAAGACTTCTTGTTCAGGTACAAAACCTTTTTATTAACTTTGAGTTAAAGGTTTCAACGTAAGAAGGAGAGACACAATCTTCTATGCTGTCTTATTCATTTGGCCACTGTCTCGAGCGGCCCCCATAGGCGCAAGTTTGCCTCGCATCTGTGAGCTCCAAAGTCAACCGTCTTCGTCCAATGTCTAATCTTAACTCTCTAGTTTCTTCAGATTCTCACACAAACCTCTGCACGCTTCTGGTGTGTGACATCACCCGCATCCTGTCACCCCGTTTCGTCTCGGACTATTATGACATCTGAGTGACACCTCCATCCGCCCGCACGCGCCCGCGTTAAAACCTACCTCAATGTTTGCACCTAACTAACCCATGTGCTGAGCCGAAAGGTTCTCAGCCTAACTATACTCAAAGGCTTGAACCGAAATCCCTCGGCTATTATATAACATGTGGGCCCAAGGCTAATAGCTCAATATGCCTATGGGTAAATCTGACCCTGGAAACTGCCCATATATTTATTCCTTTGATTTGCTGTAATCTACTTATTCTTTTGATCTTTTTTATAACTTTTTATTTAATCTCTTTTGTTTGATGGTATCTTTTTCTAATATTTCTATATATTTGTAATTTTCTTTTTCTCTGATCATCTAATGCTTTCTTGATTGGACAATTCTATTCCTTTGTTTGTTTCTCTTTTTCCTTTATTTATTATCAGAATTTATATTATTCACATTTAGCATTACCAAATTCCATTGCTATTTTTGACTGAAGATTCTGTTTGAATAAAAAGTTCTACTTTACTTTTTTTTTTTTTTAGAAAACAGTTTGGCATCATCCATGTACATAAAGCAATTTGATTTGATGAATCTGTCTTTTTTCATCTTTTCTTAAGATATAATTTTCAGATATCATTCCCGTAAGAAAGAGTAGTGGACTTAATGAGTCCTCCAAGAAGACACCTCTTTGTATTCTTCTGTCAATTTAGGTGTTTTCTCTAGCTGTTATCTGGTTCTGGTTTCTTTGTGGGTTATCTAATTCCTTAGCAAACCTTCTAGAAGACCAGTACTGTTATTGTTTAACTCATAGCAGGTGATAAGGGAGTTCATACCTTTCCCGAGTGTATTAGTCTGAAAATGGACATAATAGTGTGACTGGAATTTGAATTTGCTTACTACAATTCTGCTGTCCAGCACTTCAACCACTATACCATGGGGACTCCCTTCTGACTGGTTGTTCCACTCTTGACTTTTACACTGCTCCTATGATGAATCTGTGCAGAGATTTTAAACTTGTTTAAATATACTACTACCCTTGTGAGATCATGTTATATACCTTCTTGTAGTTTATCTATGCTGTGGTTTAATTTTTCTTCTTTGTTTTCATCTCTCTTAAGATGTTTTAATCTCTACTTTTTAGCTTCAGGTTTTAACCTCCTTTTTCCTTTTTGTAGCAAAGTCAGTGGTGGCTTTAGAATATGCTGACTGTATCTCTACAGAAGGGTTTGACCCCTTACTAAGTGTTCTGGATTTGACTGTAAAACATCTGATGGTGGAGCTCCATTACTGGAGTCTTGAGGAATGTAGACCACCCATTCATTGCCATTATTCCCAGATACACTCTGACCCAAAGTGGTCGTATCTGCTAGATCCCCCATCTTTGGATCGAATAGAACTGCTTAGTCATTTATTATACTTGAAACCATCTAACTGTATGCTAACAAAAGATTAATATTAAATAGAATTATTTGTGTTGGATAACAAGACTTGAAGCTATTTAATTGTGTGCAAATTAAACTATTAATCTTAGATTAATTCTTGAAACCGTTTATCTCTTTGCCAACAAATGAAATCTGACTCATTCAAAAATTGTTACCAACAAACTATTTATTTACAAATAATACATATTTAATATATACGTATAAACAGGATTTGGCATTAAAAATGTATTGATGGTCATCTCAAAATAATGCCTCAAAATGATCACAATCTTAATACCATTTATGAATTATTATAATATTTGAAATAAAATGTGTAGGTAAATTGTAGGATAGGTGGATTTTGAAACTTTAATCTTACACAAATTTAGAAAGTTGGGGTTTGATATAACAAGAACTTACTCCAAAACGTACATTCTAACCTTTTTATTATCATTTGAGGAAACTATCAAAAATCATCCTTAAAAATGCATTAAAAAGAACCAGGAGTTGGTAAAAAAGTGTTATTTCAGAAATAAATTCAGAAAGGTTATTTTATTTTTATATAATGTATATTAAAAAAAAACCCTGATAGATTCAAATTGTACCATTCAACAGTAACTTTTTATACTGAAAACTTTTCTGTGATTGCAGCTTCACAAATAACTTTTTTTAACCTCTTCTTGGCTGGCTTTCCTATGCTGAAAGAATATACAATTCAATTTCTATTTTAATTCCAAAATTTATCCTTACTTGTTTTTTATAATGTGATAATCCAATAAATAGACATAACCAATTTAGTCTTTTTTGGATGAATAAATCTTTACTTGCCTTAAGTACAACAACAATATCTCCAGAGATTCCTCCACTTTCAATTCATCAGATTTCATCTTTAGCAACAGAACATTCTTGGTTAACAATTCAAAAGCATTTTGCTGAATATTTATGAATGTAATACTCTGGATTTCTTGAGATTATGATCCTCTGGATCCTATTAAACACCTATGATTGCTGATTCTGGTACTTTCAATACTTTTTGCCCTTAAAACCTCAATTATGAATGTAGTTTTGGTAGATAAATACTCAAAAAGCTGAAATTATCTAATCTACCTTCACATTCTTTGTGTTGATAAGTTACATAAATTAATTTCTGAAGCTTCTTAGACTGTTTATGGATTTGAAGAAAGACACTAACACACTCTTGTAAAAGTCATATGACATTAGATAATGCCATTGATTACTTCCAAAAGCTCTTCCATTGAAGATGCTGATGATATTATGGGCTAAATATATTAAGTGGATTCTGTCTTTTATCATATTTCATGTTGAAATAAAACAGCTATTTCTTTTGTATTTATTGTTGAAATCACAATTTTTTTATCAAATCTGGCAAGAATAAAGTTTTTCTTATGCAGACAATCTTTGATTATGTTTTTTCCAATTATTGTAAAAATAAGGAATCAAAGTTTTGGTGTCATTTCTTATATTAAACTGCAACTATCTTGTCTTATCCAGAGGTGATTTTTCTTAAACTTGTGAAAAATTAATATTAACCAAATAATCATTAAAACTTTTCAAGAGAAATGACTATTAAATATTAATTATAAAGTGCTTTCCTCTTTTAATTTGTTTGAAATTAAGTATATCATAAATTTAAATGTACATTTAATTTAATGGTCATCAAAAGCTGACTTTAAGTGAGTATTATTAGAAAAAAACTAGAAGCAGAGAAAAAGCCTTAATTAGTTAAACTTAATGAATTTAGGAAGATTTGCTTAGCATATTGGTTATTGTGATAAGTAAACGGAACTGGTGGCTCAAGTTCGAATCCTGGATGAGGTTGAGAGTGTTTTACTTATGCCCTTGGGAAAGACAAGAATCCATCCGTTCTACCCCAGTTATGGGGATATAGAAGAGCACACTGGATTCTTAACCTTAGTTATGCAACTAGTCAAAGAAAAAAAATCTGACTTCAAAACCAGCCGCAAAACACTTAAAGAATTAGCCTTGTGTCACATTCTTCTTATGGCAGAGGGGTTGGGTAAATACATAAGCTTAATGAAATTTAATCAACCAATAATGTTAAAATGAAGCAAGAATGCTGTTAATATTTTATAATACTAATACTATCATTATTTTGAATGTAAAAATAATGCTAGCAATATTTAAATTGAAACAAAAATGCTATTAGTATTTCATAATAGTAATGCTATCATTATTTTTAATATGATAATAATGCTTGCAATATTTGAAATGAAGTAAGAATGCTTTAAATATTTTGTAATACTAATGCTCTCATTATCTTGAATGTAATAATAATAATAATAATAATAATAATAATAGCAGTAATTTTGAATGAAACAATGATGATGTTGATATTTTGAATGAAACAATGACAGTGTCAATATTTTGAATGAAACAAGTCCTACACAACGACACAGTTGCAGTGTATCTAGTTAATATAAGACATACTATTAATGTGAGACACACACTGTTTATTGTAAAGGTGCTTTCTCTTTCACTAGAAGCAGGTGTTTGTATGGCTCAGTGGCTTTAAATTCATGACTGGCACTCAAGTCAGCAAATCTCTATAACTGACACAGGAACTTCTCCTCAACCAATTTCCGCTGAGATGCATGAACCATTATCATCACAATGTCAGTTGCTATTCAAGTAACAAAAGAACTACTTCCTCATGTGTAATTATAAGTTGCTGCCTTAAATGATACTATTAATATAAACGCAGATAATTAAAATCTTTGTTATACATGTGTACTTACATTTATCTATCTATCTATCTATATATCTATCTATATATCAAGATAGATAGATAGATAGATAGATAGATAGAAACAGAGAGGGACAGACACACAGACAAGAAATATACACACAAACCACTTGGTTGTTGTTAAAGGAAAAGTGAGCTGAGTTCAAATCTCTGGTGAGGCTATTTGCATCTTACTTTGCACTAATGTCCTTGGGAAAGGCATGAATCCATCTCTTTTACCCCAGATATAGGTAAATTCCTTGTGCAGACCTAGCTCTTTAGTCGTAAAATAGCAACTAGTCGAGGAGAAGGTAAAGTCTGAATTCAAACTAGCTATACTCTACCTAAAAATGGGGTTCCCCTGTGGTGTAATGGTTAAAGCATTGGATTGTGGAATCATGGTACATAAGTTTGAACTCCAGTCGTGCTATTACATTCACTTTTAGATAAATACCCTTGGGAAAGGTATGAACCACCTTATCTCCACCCCAGTTATGGGTTAAATAGTACCACTACTGTTCTCCTAAAAAAAGGATGGATTTGGCATTAAATAACCTGAGAAGGTTGAAATACCATTAAATAACAAACAGACATCTACCTAAAAACTGAACTTGCATTACATACAGCTTGTGGGTTGAGTAAATACATATATACAACCATACACACATGTATATATGTCTGTATATCAACTAGTATAGTCAATGTAAAAACGATTGGATTATTCTCATATAAACAAGCATTTCTGCAAAGAATATCTGAACATTCTGCCTATAATCAACATGTTAATCACTTGTCCTGTAACTAGGATCCATGGATTTTCCACTTGTTTTGTCTAAGATCAAATAATTCCTTACCAGACCTCTGCCTGTGATCGGCATAATGTTGGAGCATTTTGTCTATCCAAGTATTTCCAAGTTCATTTTACCAGTCTATTCAAACAATAGAATGCCTGTTAATGACTGTCAGGGAATTTGTTTGCTTAAGTATGGCACAAGTTATAAAACAGAGAAATAAAAAAAACATACAGAAAACTCATACTGATTATTATGAGATAGATAATTAGATTTTATATGAGCCAAATTATAATGTAAATATATTTTCCCTTATTAATTTGGCTACAGTAGAAGAATTTGAATAATTTTTGCACAAATATTCACTCTGCATTATTTTGCAATATCTACAAATAACAAACTTATATATTCAGTCTATAAATAATATGAGGTATATTTTGAAACTCCTCCATATTTATTGTGCAAAATTTTTAAGCATGGATAGAAAAACACAGTAAGACACTAATAATACTAATTAAATGGCACCTAATTAGAATGAAAAAAGTTTAATCAAGCTATAAAAAGCTCATCAATATGAAATATTAAAGCCTAGAAATTGACAATATGCAATTTTGAAAACAAAAATTCTGATAGAAATCATTTACTTTAAAATGTAAAATCTGAGTGTCTTAGTCAATTATCCATTGACTTTTGAATTTATTCAGCAATAAAAGCTTCTAAAATTGTTGTCATAGTTAGTCATATATTTTTGATTGCAAACTGATGCCCACCTTCTTATATCTTTCTGTTACATTTAAAGTCAAATTTCATCAAATAAAAAATAGGATGTTATGAAGCCATACAAGACACCAACTGACTGCTTACTCTACAGTAAGTTGCATGACACTTTTTGAAAAATGATCCTTCTCCTTCAGTTACTGTTTTTTATGCAAGCTTAACTACCTACCAAATGGAACATTTCACCAAATGGACTTTTAGACTGTATGAATTATTTATTTTATAGAATTATAAATACACCTTTCCTTATCTGTTAACACTTCATTGTCATTCATTTTTTAAGACTACACAATAAATAGTGAGTGATACAGCATCGTCTTCATCAAGACAGCCTTATCTTCACATCTCTTTCACCTCCTTTTTATTACCATACATGAATATAACATTCCTTTTGAGAATGCTCCAGAGATTTTCAATTAGTTTGAAATCTGGGAAAAAGTATGACCAGTCCATTTTAATCTGATAGTCATGAATTCAAATAGACACCAAAGTAATTCTTCAGTATTGATTGGAACCATTTGAAAAATAGAAAAAAAATGAAATTTTTCTTGCTTCCAGTTTAATACAAAATCAGTTAATTTTTCTTGGAATCTAAACTTTTAAATAAAAACTGTTTGTAGATTAACATATACAAACATCAGAGATATGACTCTTTTTCTACATATTTCATCATGTCCAACAATCATTGATATGACTCACAGGAACTAATATCATGAATTACAAAATCTTATCAGTTGTCGGAATACAGAATTCTTGATTAAATTCGTGGCTTAAGGAAAACCAATTTTTTTCTCCAGATTTAATGAACAAAATTCTATTTACTGCTTTCTAAATCCAAAAGAAAAGGAGGAATAAAGAATAAAACGATAAAAATGAATTGGTATTGGTGAGAAAGAAATGATTGAAAATTATTTCTTGGGTTAGGGTTAGGGTTAGTTATTTAGTAAAAGTAGATTGGCACACATTCATAATAGGTGGGTACAATATTTGGGTACTTGCATTACACTAATGAATTGATCTGCAAATCAAGTTTGGTATGTGTGGTGGACCAGTAAAGGGTCCGGAAGAATAACACAACTCGGGTTTGCATGGAACAAAGTATATCAAAAAAGTATAATATATGTACAAAGTGTTAGAACTCAGTCTGACTGTTAAGTGTTCAGGGGGTGTCCTCGTGGTGTAATGGTTAAAGTGATGGACTGCAGAATTGTTGTAAGCAAGTTCGTATTCCAGTCGCGCTATTACGTTCACTTTTGGGTAAATACCCTTGGAAAAGGTATGAACCCCCTTATCCTCCCAGCTATGGGTTAAATAGTACCACTACTGTTCTTCTAGGAGAATAGGATTGGCATTAAATAATCTACAAAGGTTGATATGCCATTAAAACAAACAAACAAAATGCAAGTGTTCACCGGGAATTAGTACAGAACCAGGAAGAATAGTCACGGAAGAGTTCATTACTGACTGCTGGTTGGGTACCATAACAGTGTATGGTAGGTACCATAACAGTGTATGGTAGGTACCATACCAATATGGTAGGTACCTCTTCAATAAATTTTGTCACAAAGCAATTATAATGGATTACTTATGTGGATCAAGTTTACAACTCAGGAGTAAGAGTTTGCTGGGTTATTCATTTCTTGAGATAAGGTCAGAAGCATATGTCACCAATTAAGAATCAAATTTAACCCAGTCAGCTGTAGTTGTAGAATATACTGATGACATCTCTACAGAAAGATAAGATCCGATCCCACTGAGTATCTGGATATGACATTAAAACGTCAGATGGTGAAGCTTTAATCCTGGAGCTTTGAAGAATGTAGAGCACTGCCATTACTCCCTTGTCCAATCTGACTCGGTGTGGTAGTACTTGTTAGAGTCCAATTGATGGGTCAAATAGAACTGTTCAACTATTTAACTATGAACAAACAAATGAGTGATGTTGAATTAAATTGTTAATGACACATAGCAATACTTGAAGACATTTAACTCTGTGCAAATAGAATTATTAATGCTATATAGCAATACCTGAAACCATTTAAACCATATAACTGTGTGCAAACAAATTATTAGTACTAAATAGAATTGATAGGAATAATTGGAAAATCAAACACACTAGTAATGGTCTGCTATTCTTGCTCACCAACCAAAAATTTAAAAAAATTTTCAACACAACATTTTTTATTCAATTTTGTAATGAGTTAAATATAAATTCTATTTTTGTGTATTCAGAAACCTAAAACTTACAAATGTTGATTTCTTGCAGGAAAACTTAACTACGAAAGAATTTAAATATCACTAAGCTTAATCAACATAAAGTATTTATCTATACTAGTAGTCCTAAATATTATGAAAGAAGAAACTAACAAAAAGTTTATAGAACTTATTTTACTGAATCCTTAAAGATGCCACGAGTACCTTCAGTATCATACAATTAAGTTTATTGAGCCT
This sequence comes from Sepioteuthis lessoniana, assembly GCA_963585895.1. Classification (NCBI taxonomy): domain Eukaryota; kingdom Metazoa; phylum Mollusca; class Cephalopoda; order Myopsida; family Loliginidae; genus Sepioteuthis; species Sepioteuthis lessoniana. The sequence goes on along the minus strand of OY757917.1, from coordinate 76,905,694 downwards.
ACTTACCCTCAAAAATTGATTCACCTCATAAGTGATAAATAATATATCTATATATATATATATATATATATATATATGAGGTGCATACAATAAGTTTCCAGACTTTTTTGTATGGGCATCTAGAATTGTTATAGACTCTTGAAAATTCAGTATGTTATTGCTATACATCTTATGAGATGACTAACCAAATTTTGTGATTTCGGGTTCAAATGGACAGCTACAGCAGTGATTGAAATACACCCTACTAAAGCCTGATTGTCACAGCTGGTGAATTTCAAAAATGCAATCTGACACTTTAGAAGAACGATATGCAATAAAATTCTGTTTTAAACTTGGAAAAAATGACAGAGAAATGTATGGAATGCTTCGGACTGCTTTCCGACCATCTTGCATGAATTAAGCATCAGTTTTTGAGTGGTATAAGAGATTCAAGGAAGGCAGGGAGTCTATGAGGGATGATGAGAGCTATGCGAGGAGTAAGGAAGTCAATACACCAGAGTTGATTGGCCAAAGGGTTAGGGTTAGGGTTAAGGTTAATATGTTGAGGTTTTAAGGGAGTTCAGGAAGAGATTCCATCAGTAGAGGCCAGCACTCTTCAAATCGGGTCAGTGGCATTTCCACTAAGACAATGCACCAGTCCATAACTCCATCCTTGTCACAGACTATTTGATCAAGATGGGCATCAAGACAGTTCCTCACCCTCCCTATAGTCCAGATCTTGCTCCCTGTGACTTTTGCTTATTCCCTAAGCTCAGAGGCTGTTGTTATGAGACAATTGAGGAGATGAAAAAGGCTGTGACGAAGGTCATTGATGCGTTCACATAAGAGGACTTCCATTGGGCCTTTCAGAAGTTGTTGGAATGGTACAACAAGTACATTGCAGCCGGAGGAGATTACTTTGATGGAGACTAGAGTTTCATGTGTGTACTATCAATAAAAGTGCCCATATGAAAAAAGTCTAGAATCTTATCATATGCACCTCGTATATATGTGTGTGTGTGTGTGCATGCATGTGTGTGTGTGTATTCATGTTGAGTGTATGTGTGGACCCATTTGCTGTAGATAAATGTCACATATCTAATAATATTGCTTATAAAAACATTTGTCCATACAGAAATTTTCTAAAATTCATCAAATGTCATTTTTTATCAATTATTATATGTCAAGAATGGCTAGAGGAGATAATAGCCAACAAATTTTCTCTCCTCATGAATTGTTCCCTAGGACAAGTTTTAACGTTAATTTCTTGAAGTTCAAAAAATTATTGTTTTTAGTGAGTGACTCAATTTACAATATGAACATCCTGCTAAGCTTAACCCTTGCTTTGTGTACAGGAAGCTTTCTATATCAAATCTTTATCTTTGGTTTAGGATATTCAATCTTGAAAATTGGGATAAAAACAACCAGTTCAAGAAAAGACAATCTCACTATAATTCACAATGTCGTTTTGTCTGTATCTATACATAAAACTCAAGGATCTGTATGACCACCACATTTTCTTTTCTTACTTAATGGATCCTAGAGCTTGCATTTCGCAAATTAATTTTTGGAAATTCTAAAATTTCCAAATCTTTTAACCAGGGGTTCAATTTACAATGTAATTATAATGCTTAATTGGACCTTTATTTTGTGTCCATCAGGTTATGTAAATCAAATCTTTATCTTTTTGCTTAACTTTATATAATAGACAGCGTTTTGAACATTTTCAAACTAAAAACCAAAGTTTTGCAATGATCTTTTTTCTTAAGAATTTTTTGTCAATAACCAGTAAAAATCAAGTTTTAAAATAACATTATGTTTACTTTGGTAGTATGAGCAAAGACCCATTAGGGGTCATGAATGTTAACCTGTCAATGATGGTTATTAACTTATGAGCTCTCAAATAAGCTTGGTGTTATTAACTTAGAGTTTCAATGAAAGAAGTTTCAACTAGAATTTATAACTTTTCATTATCTTAATGGACTAATCTTGAGTACATTATTTCACTAACTGCTCAAGGATGTTTATATTTACTTAGTTATTTGTTAACCTTAGAATAGATTGGCCCAAGACAAATTGAAAGATTATGTTTTACTAATCTTCCAAGTTCTTTGCCAACTTTGAAGATCAGCATTAAAAGTTCTGACACCTTATTTTGTCTTGAAAACAATCAACTGTTGACAGGATAGGATGAAACAGATATGTCCTGCCTTGTTTTCATACCAACAAAGAAAAGCAAAAACAAAATGGTGGACATGCAGATTCAATGTTGAGAAAATACTTTATTGCCTCATGAATGTCAGTTATCACACTGACTAGAAAAAGAAATTTAAAATGGCACCTTCTGAAAGAAATCAACTTTTAACTTGGTTACAGGAGCAAAACAAGGGTGATTACCAACTTTAAAGATTCTAAATAAAATCTTATCAAAATCTTGTTACATTAACAATTTTAACTCAACTTTTTATTTCAAACAAACTGAACTAAAAATGAACATTGAAGTTTACTGATAAAATTAGTTACTTCAAACAAAATTGACTTATAATCCCAAATACTACTGCATGAACCTTTCCTCAAGCAAATAATATAAGTGCATTACTTTCACTCTATCTGAGTTTTTCACATCAATTTAAACTAGTGTTTTTGTAAGTGAGAGCAAGTTTCCTTTTGATCTCTAAGACTCTTCTCAATATTCTAGCTGATTCTGATAGTGCTGTGGCCTGGATGGTTTTGATTCTTCCTCTGATTTCCTATTCCTTCATTTTCTTTTCTAGATTTTTGTAGACCATTCCAAAAACACAAAATTATTATTATATTACTCCTTGTGAGTTTTTCAGACCAGCGTTAAATGATGGCCTTTTACTGGGGTTTGAGTGACAACGAGTCTGCTCAGGTCATCAAGATTCTTCTCAGTATTTTGGCTGACCTCAACAATGCTGTAGTTTGGATGATTATTTAATTTTCTAAAAAATGAAAATAAAACAATGCAATGATTGTTAAATTTCAAGGGCATTAACAATAATGAACCTTTTATGTTCAACAGCTTTTCAACTCTCGGACAAGATCTAAAAATTTGTCTATCTTTAGCTTTTTTAAAAATTTTCACTTGATAATATGCTAGAATGGCAAAATCTGTGAGATGACAAGTGCTTTTCTTTTTGTTGATTTATGCTAGGTTTAGTCTTCTGGCCAGGATTTGGTTATCCATTTGTATTTCTAAGTCCTAGAGCATTTTCTTGGACAGATTCTGGTTAGTGCTAGTTCTATTTGTTAGCCGTCAAATTTTTATCTCTTGCACAATTCCCAGTAGCTCACCTTTCCAACCCAGCTCTGCCTATTCTTGTATTCTTTTTGTGCCAGTTTGCTGCATATGCCTATTATATGATTAACTAATTTATGTCTCACCACATAGCCTACACTTGCAATTCTTTTGCCTATCATCAATTTTTAAGTCTCCTCAGTTCTTTAGAACTCTTCAAAGTATTTTAGCTGATCTCAGTTTTTCTTACAGTATTCCAATAAAGACTCATTCTTGCTTTATCCACTTTTCTACTTTTATTATGAAAATAATAAATCTATCCCATCAAAAGCAAATACCCTCACACACCACAGCACAAGACATCAAACTCCATAAAAGATAACTCCCTTTATTCAATTGTAAATCTTGTTTTATTTTTTAAATATTTGTTAATAAGTAATTCAGTTTATCTTGTTAATGTTTATTTGATTTAACTTGTTTGTTTCACCAGACTTTTGACCTATTACTTGTCTTATCTTGGAAAAAAAAACACCTAAGAAGCTATTAAAAGTAGACAAAGAAGTAGAAAGAGCCATAACCTACTTGTTCTCTCTCCCACATGATATAGCTGCTGTAACCAAATCACTGGCTTAATGCTTATTTAAACCAAACTTACTTATAAATTCATTGGTAGGTCATATTTCATCTATCAGATAATGATCACTTCAAAATAAGATAAAGAAAACTAATTATCATTTAAAGTAATTAAAGTTGGCGACCTTAGTCGAGGGTGACCCGAAGACTCCCTTTTCAATAGCTACCTCACCGAGGTGTAAGGGAGGGTGCTACTTCATTCCCTGGATTGCTTCACTTTACCCTCGATTCTTACCTTCTAATGCTGAGTGTTAAGCAAGGCGGCATCAAGTACCATTTTTTGAGTCTTTGTTATGACTTGACCAAGGATTGAACTCCAGTCTCTCAGACCATTGGCGAACACTCTACTCATAAGACCAATGGCTCATTATGACTCAAAGAAAAGAAAATATTGTATCTACTTCTCATAAAAAATATCTTAATATCCAGGCTTTTATTCTATGTCTTATCTTGTTTGTTCAAAACAGATATGTTGATTTCTGTCTTTATTAAGTAGAAGACTCAAATACACTTTCTTCCCTGGTGGGCAATTTCTTTTATCAGTTTTCAAAATTACATTTTTTCTAGATTCAATTAATTTAGAATTCTTTGTAGACTTTATTACAAAAATGTAAAAACCAAAACAGTTTGAAGAACATGATAAACTTGAATTTAACTGGAAATTTTTTTCTGTTCTTTATAAGCACTTCTTTGTCTATCTTTTCTTCCTCGGGCTTTCTGGATTTGCATTGGGATTACAACAAGAATAGAAGATTGTAAGAGTAGAAAAGCGTTTAACACTTAAATTCAATGTCTCTTTATTTATCTACAAAGAAGACGTATATTTGACTGTTCCTGCTGTCTTTAACTGACTTATTGAACATTGTTTCCGACAGAAGGTTTTTTTCTAAAATGTAGTGAATGATTTTTCTTTTGTAAGAAGAGGATAGCTAATAATCTGAAATAAATGTTTCATTTGTCTTAAAATTCCTGAAGTCTGTGTGGGTCAATCAAGAAAATATTCAGCTATCAAATATTAACAAAAGAATAGCCAACTAGGAATAATTGTGCCTTAGCCCATATTAAATTAATCTTCTTGGAATTTCACATACTTATAACAGTCACTCTTTCAAACTGTCACCATCAGTTTCTTCATAGGGTTTTAATCTTGTAGATGGTGTTTAAAGGGCATGTTTAGCAATAGGAAAAGTACAAAGTCACTGGGAGTTAAATTTCAGCTGTTTGGAGGCTAAGCGATGTGCTTTCATGAACAACCCTGCTCATTTGCTGAAAAATCTATTCATTTTGTCAATGTGAATGTAATAGACACAAAATAAACAATCTCAATTGGTGGTATCCCACTTCCAACTATTTTCCAAACTTGACACCAATTACAGGATGTAACACAAGGTCATTTTTTAAGGAGAGTGGAACTGGTTTATTTTCAGTTTTCATTCTCCTAGACTTGACAAACCAAGGGTAAAGAACTCAATCTGCCCTACTATTTACCTATAACTGTGAAGAGAAGAGAAGGATTCATGGCTTTCCCAAGGGCATTAACACAAAGTGAAATGCAAACAGCCTTGTCTGGTATTTGAATTTGGGTTGCCAATTCAATATGGTGATAATCTTCATGCTAAGTGTTCCTCCAACCAAATAACCTGACAAAAGAAAAATGTCTATTTATGGATCTGCAAAGAGGTCCAACTTACATCAAGGCCTTACGTTTCAATGCTTTTCATTCAGAAAATTTCAGCTGAAGTAAGTGTCAACTGATGAACATGAAAGTAATCTTTTGAAGATTTATTATGATATAGAACAAGGATTTTTTTATATATCATGACATTATTAAGTTACTTTATACATCCTATTAAAATATGCTGATGATTCAAATTCAGTGCATTATCATTTATTTCTGGAAATTTTGTACTGGTCATGCAAATAATTCAAGTTTACTGATAATGAATTCAATACTGTATAAACCACACACACACACACACACACACAAATGATATATTGTGATGAGTCTGATAAGATGATAAAAATCAGTTGCATGATGGGTAAATCAAACACTTACAAAGGTTTTGTAGTAGTGATATTTCATTCTTTTATTCCGAGAATTTCTTTAGACTGAACATTTTTTTAGTTTTTCTACATTAAAGCAAATGAGGAAATACATAAAATAATCCAGAAAATAAAGATATAAAAGGAGGAGGAAGAGGATCTAAAGTAAGGGAAGAAATAAAGTGGGAAGTAGATGTAGGTTCAAGTGATAGTGGCCAGGGTTTTTGGTTTTGACTGTGATTATCTGTGTGTATGGTGATGGAGTTAAATATATTAGGTTTCATTAGAGATTTTTGATCATGTGGAAGTGGAATTAATTCTAGTGAACTAAAAGAACAAGTAATAGGGAAAAGAAAGTGGAAGTGGGTGGAGCGGAAGGGATTCAGGCATATCTTGTTTCATCAAAGACATTGAATATAATGGAATGTCTAAGTGAAAAGAAGGAAAAGAAAAGGAAAAAAGAAAAAAGAAAATGAAAAGGAAATAATCCTCAATAGTATTGTAGTATAGGCTGAAAAAAATGTCTCAGTTTGCAAAACATTTTTGCTGAACAATTTGCTAGATTCTTTCAAGTAGGGTGAAATCTGATAGAAACCTGGACATAGTTTTACTTGGTTTGTTTTGGAAATGACTGCAGATTCTAATAATCTGCAGGATTTTTTGCAGCATATAGGTTTGATGAAAGCAGCTTGGGAAAAATTAAATGTGTGTTTTGTTGAAGTCCTGTTGTATATTGTACACACACTTGAATATTGTCCCCATGTGTTGAATTACGCGTTGAGATGAATACTGACTTGACCATGAGAAAGGGAAAATTATATGCATATCGGGGTGTTCCACAATGCAAAGGTGGTCAAGTCCATTCCCTAGGCGGTGATTTGCTGTCAACCCAGGAGTGGCTATGCTAGCGTGCATATATACAGGCCAGCTCATTGACATATTTTTGTCTGCCAGCTGGACACTAGCTGGGCTGCAGAGTTGGTAAGTGTTGTTATTATTTTATCCTGTGCAGGCCAGGTTGTATGAGGGCTGTGTCTTTCTTTGAGGCTTGGTCTGTTATGTGGTAGTAGTCTGGATTGGACTCTAGGATTTTTGGATGACCGAGGGTTTGTAAATGTATGTGAAGTTTGTTTGGGTGGGATTCAATTGTTGAATGTGAGTCATTACTGGAAGATGTTGGGGGAGGGGTGGTAGAAGTGGAGTATCAGTTATGGGTTATAGCTGCAGGTATTGCACTTGGTATTGGTTTTAGTGTGGTTTTGAATTTATATTTTCTTAGAAAATGATAGTTCCTAAGTGTGATCCATCAACTCTTATTTGGTATTAGCGGTTTGGTAGGATAGTAATGACTTTTCCTGTAGTGTTCCATCGGTAGTTTAGTGGGCTTTGTTTGGCAACTGTGTTGCCGGTTTGTCATAGGGAGAGGTTGTGGGTGTGTCTATTGTACCTTTCTACACTTTTGGTGTTTCAGTGGTGGAGGAGTTCATTGCAGTGTTGTGCAGCTGCTTCCCATTCAGGTTGTGGCTTGTCGAGGGTTGGCTGTGAAGAGATGGAATTACAGAGCCAGCAGTGAAGTAGGAGTTATGCTGGTGATAGGCCAATACCTGGGATTGGGGTGTTTTGGTAGTGTAGAATGGTCTGGGCAATGTTATCATTGTCCAAGGAATTTTGGAGGCTTGTATTTCCATTCAGTATTGTCATCATGGTTTTTACCACAAGTTCTGTCTGGCCATTGGATTGGGGGTATGCAACTAAGGATAGTCGATACCTCACACGCCATGATTGAAGGAATTCTTGAAATATGCTGGAGGTGAAAGGTGGCTCACCATCAGTACTGAGTTCATCTGGGTTGCTGCATGTTGTGAACAGTCAGACATGCTGGCAAAAGCAGGGTCGCTGAAGACCCTGGTGCAGAATATGTCGCACCAAAGCATTTGAAATGGCCACCAAAGACCAAAATGAAATATCTGGTGTTTCTGACATAGCAAGGTTGTGGATGTCAGCATATCATTGACAAAGGGGGGCCCAGGATGTGGCCTGATCGGCTGCTACTCGCAGACACGAAAAGACCATTGCTGAAACAAGACCCCGGCAAAATGCGTGTAGAGGCTGTGGTAGTTGCTAGCATGGTGGCGCTGGATCAGGTAATAGGCCACAGATATCCCCTGCATGAGGCCAGACATGCAGTGCGTCTGGCAAGCAAAACCACTTTGAGAGGGTCTGCCAGTCAAAAGGCGAGGAGAAACAAGGGGCTATGCGATGCATTGAGGATGAGGAAGCTACCATGGATGCCCTCATTGTGCACATAGTAATTGACCAAGTGACTGGAACCTATAAACTGGGTAATAGCAGCTTTGAAGAACTTGATGTGACTTTAATGGCATCCTCCCCATGCCCAGATTCAAGACATCCCTGCTTCCCACCCAACCAGACTCAAGATCTACCCCGATAGCAATCAATCCATATGCCCTGGTGGGTATATGGGTACATTGGACTCTCAGAAAGAAACTTGGTCTCCTCTAAAAAAAAGTTGGAGGATTTTCCTTTGTATGTCAAGGTTGGTTACCTGTCATGTTCGAAATTGGGAGTCAAACCTCAAAGCAGGCCCTGTATATATGCAACAGAACACAAGTAATATATTCCAGCAAGACAGCCTCTACTGATATCGGGATGTTACCTCCATGCTGCCGCAGACTCATGAAATTGCTACCATCAGTAACATGCAATACCATACATCTAGACACCCATACTCACAAGACAGACCCTCCCCCAAATAAATCGAAATTCGACAATCCTATTTGCAGTGCCATGTCAAAGTCCTGTTGTATATTGTACTCGCACTCGAATGTTGTTCACACCAGTCAAATTACTGACTAGATCATGAGGAAGAGAAGATTATATGCGCATTGGGGCATTTCAAAATTCAGAGGTGGTTAAGTCCATTTCTTGGACAGTGATTGGCTGCCAGCCTCGGAGTGGCTATGTTAGCGTGCATATATGCTGGCCTACTCATTGACATATTTTTGTCTGCCAGCTGGATGCTAGCTGGGCTGCTGAGCTGGTAAGTGTTGTTATTATTTTATCCTGTGCGTTAGGGCAGTGGCTTGTTCACGTTTAAGATCTATCATGTCGGAGAAAAGGGCATTTCAGTCATCATTATTTGATTGATTGTTTGTATTTGTAGATTCTTTTTTCTTGATTGCATTGGGTTTCACTGATGTTGTGTTTGTTATAATCTTTGCATGGAATAGAATACATGCCTGTGTGAGAAGTGGTTTCATTGTTAGTTTGTTTTGAAATATTAGTGTATATATATATATATATATATGCACATTCACAAACAGATGAATTAAAAAAGAGCAACAGAATAGAACCTCAAATCAAATGGAAAATCAAAAGAAGAGTGCATGTATGCAATGAGGGGTCAAATTTGTGTGCATTGTTTGCAGGAGAAATTGAGTTCTATAAGATACCCCAAACAGAATGCTTTAACTTCGTATCCAAGGGTAGACACATAATCAAATCTCCAACCTGACTAGTCATTTACTAATTTAGATCCTGTGACATGTTTTAACTAGCAGCAAGCATTTTAAAATATACATGCTGCATGACTGTTTATGTCAGGTGACAAAGAGTAAAATATTTTAATGAAAATACATAAGTGGGAAAAAAAATTACTTCAATATTAATTCCTTTTAACTATCTGAGGTTCGACATTCATGAAACTTAAGTAGCAGGAAAACTTTATGAGATTTTTATTTAATATCTTAAACAGAACAGCTAAGGGAGAATGTATGAATATAATTTTAATGTTTATTATGTTTACTTATGAAGAATTCTAAATCCAGCCCAAATGAAGGTAGAAACCCTTAAAAAAATATTTTCAAAGATGCAACAGTTTAGTTTATTAGGATTTATATTTTAAGATAATTTTCATTGTATATAAAGAATGGTGTGAACTGACACTTTTACATAGGTGTTTTTATGAAATGAAAACAAAGTTATCATTTGTCATTGCAAAATTCGTAAACATTATGTAACTGTCAAAATTCAAATGAATTTAATGTTAGCCATTAGTGCACAAATGAAAATGATATGACTGATTAGAAATTAGAAAAAAGTATAATTCTTACAACTGAATACATTGATAACTTTATTCTAATCTAAAGAAGAGTTTATTAAGATCATTATTGTTTTTTTTAATTTTATAATTAAGGCCTTAAGTATTTTGAATCTTTTTTAGGGTGGGTGTTATCTAATATTAAGGTGTTTTTAGCAAGAATTTGATATAATCAGTTTTTAAGTTGTATTTGTTTGCAGAGATGATTTTTAATCACACTCTGATCAAAAAGGTTATATACATTCTTCCTTTAAACAAAACTAACTACTATGGTTCAAATATATATATATATATATATATATATATCTTTAAGAAAAAAGACGCCGGTCAAATTAGGATTATAGATTTACTTCCATCCTGTTTTACGTAAGGTTATTAAGAAATGTTATACTTCCCTAAATTATAATTAAATCTGGAATTTTATGTTGAAATTTATTTAGAATTTAAAAATTAAAAAATTCAATTTACTGTAGAAAATGAGTTTTGAATATAAGTCCAGTTACATTATTGTGATTCCAACCAGTAATAAAAAAGAAAAAACGGAAGTAGGTAAATGGGGAGGAAACTCTTCACTCCTCTTCTACAGCCTCTCACCCTTCCCTTCTGTATCTATTCTTACTGTAATTATTTTATCCATTAGATCTGAAGAAGTCCTGTTATTTTTAGTGTTATTGATCCATATCAAAACCCATAACAGGATGGAAATAAATTTATAATCCTAATGTTACCGGTTTTTGTTTTTTTTAAAGAAATTATTGCTCTGTAATGTCAGTTACATTGAGCTCTTTAACAGGAAAATTTAAATGTTCATAGTTGAATGATTTTTGTCCTGACGGAATTATTCCTGACTCCAGTTTAACTGGAATGAATAATATATATATATATATATATATATATATATACATGCATACTGTGACGGCCCAGCGGTAATGGTAGGGTTAACATGTAGGAAACCAAGGACTACTATGAGGACCGGAAGTAAGGCAGACGATTGGCGGGTTTTCGAGCCCTAGCCACAGCGAAGGACCAACTGAAAAGGGGCAAAAGTCATGACCCAGATAGGGAAAAGACATACGACTGGTCGAGGCAGTGAGGACATTTTACCGCCAAAAAGAAGGAAAGCCAAAAGTCAGTTCCAAGTTTCGCCAAGGAAGAGAAAAGACACCTTTTCACAAGGTCCAGTGAAAGGTGAAATTATAGTAGCAGAATGGCCTAATGGAAGCCGTCAACTCCGTTCGGCAAGAAACTGAGGCTCAATGTAAAAGAAAAAAAAAAAGGTGCCTTGCGACTCGTTAATGAGAAATTAACGAATATAAGAAAAACAAAACAACAAAAGAGAGGAAAGGAAAAAGGTTAGTCAAAAATTTTCTTACAAATGATATACATAACCTAAATGAAGGACTGTATCAAGAATATCCAAAGAAACATTTTTGAAGTTGTTCATTAGCAACCAGTTTCGGCAGAAAACATATTTGTTTAAAATTGTATATCCACTTTAAAGACGAAGAGGAGGGACTTTTGTTCTTCACTAAAAGAAGGGAAAGAAAAAGAAAATAAGAAAACAAATATGGAGGAAAACGAGGACATTCCCTCCATTTCATTGTAAAGGGAACAAGAAGATATGGGTGCAAGTTTAAGACAAGTTGAAAAAAAAGGAGAACTTTGTTTCTGGAGGGACATAGTCAAACAATATTGGAAGTGACTTGTCCTCCACATTTCTGTATGTTTTTTGTATTTGTTTTGCTTTTTGTTTTTCTGTTGTTATAATTGTACTTTCTTTGAAATAAAATATATAAAAAAGATACATATATAAAGAAAAGAAAAAAATAACCACGTGTCATGATGTTTGTCAGGTTCGGAATTCTTCACGTGTTCATTTATATCATGTCACCTTCTCAACCCTTGACACATCCTCATTCGTCCGTATCTTGAAAACTAAACCTATACGCAAGCTTTATACTTGGCTAGTTATATGGGCTTTCAAAGCTATCAATAAAATATAACTAGTCACGGAGAATATTTAGAGCTCGGGTGGTACAGTACTGTTGTCAGAGATTCTCCCTGATGTTTCAGGATAATGTAACCTCGGAACAAAGATATAGTAACAATACATATATATATATATATATATATATAATTTTTCTTTTGTTTTTCCATTTCCAGGCCATTGGCCTAATGAGTAGAGTGTTCGCCAATGGTCCAGGAGACTGGGGTTCAATCTCAGGTCGAGTCATACCAAAAACTCAAAAAATGGTATTTGATGCCACCTTGCATACAATTCAGCATTTTAAGGTGTGGATCAAGGGTAAAATGGAGCAATCCAGGGAATGGAGTAGCATCTTCCTCTGCACTTTGGTGTAGTAGCCTTCAGGTCACCCTTGATTAATGTCACCAACTTTACTTTTTTACCTTTTCTATGTACATTCTGTCAGATTCAACTAATTTCTTCCAACATATATATATATATATATATATATAAATCATCATCATTGTCATAGTCAACTCTCTCACCATCCATCCCAATCATCTATTGCTCCTGGCAGGTCTTCCAAACTACATCCAGTGTCCATACAGAGGTGATGTAAGTTGTTGATGGACATCCAGTTCTGACATGTGTCATGTGAAGGAGTCTATCGGAGTTTGAGAAAATCTTGGAAGCAACACCAAACAAAATAGCAGCTGTACAGTCACTCACTGCCCATCACACAAACCATCCAAGTAAAATGAATAAGACCTGCTCGGCACTGCTAGAGAAGCAAAGGTGAACTCATAAGCAATGTTCTCCTATGAACTAAATATGTATATATATATATATATAGAGAGAGAGAGAGAGAGTGAGAGAGAAAGTCTGAAGGAATTTCTTCAAAAATAGATTGAAGAATGAAATGTTGAAGAGGTAAATAACATATATATAAAAGTTTTTATGTTCAAACCGAATATGAAAAATATGTATTCCTATAAACTGTCAACCAAACATTATCTGAAATTAAAAAAGATAAACAAATAGACATTACTTTGATGTACCTATCATTAGATCCTGAAGTGATGAAACAAAGATTTCTTCTCAGATTTCACCAATTTGTATGTATAAATGTCAAATGGTGACTTTTACCAACAATAAACAAATTTTAAGTATGCTTTCAAGATTCAGTTTGGCTTGATGCAGACTACCATATTTACTGAATTCAAAGAATTAAGACAACTTTTAATTCAAAGACATTCTTAAAATGGCAAAACCTTTTCTATGCTAGACATAAATTTAAATTGTTTGATCATTTGAATATACAAGAATGGATTTGACATTAGAAAAATAGAATAAATACTTAAGTGTTAATATTAAGACCAATATTGAGATTTAAACAAACATTTTTATAAACAAATATATCGAAACAGTGAGTTTCCTTATCAATGAAACAATTGTTTTTATACTCAATGTGTATTACTTGTATAACAACATTGTCATATTTTGGTGTAGTGTTTATTATCATTGGAAATCGACATGCCAACCTGAGTTCAAATGTGGTTGTTTGCATTTTTCATAGCACTAACATCCTTGGGAAAGGTATGCACCCAAGTATTATCTCTGCAGCTGTTGCTACACAGTAGAGCAGAATGGGCTCTTTGATCTTGGTATGGCAACCAGTCTAGGAGAAGAAAAACTCTGAATTCAGACCTGTTAAACTCTGCTTAAAAAATTGACTTTGTGCTTGTGCAGAGGTATTGTTAAATAACAACATTATCATATCTTACATTTATACAAATCATTACTTATATACTGACACATCAAATTAAGGAGATATAAAAGGAATAAAAATTATATTTTTACTAACAACTGCCTTTGGACCCTGTATACACAAGCATGAATTTAGTTTTTCTGGTCCCTATCCTCTGTTTATACTGTTACTCTATTGGTGGGGAGAGGTCTTCATGGTTAAAGTGATGGACAGCGGAATCATAATAAGCAAGTTTGAACTCCAGTTGTGCTATTATGTTCACTTTCAGACAAATACCCTTGGTTAAGGTATGTAACACCTTATCCTACCAGCTATGGGTTAAGTAGTACCACCACTCTTCTTGAAAGATGGATTAGGCATTAAATAAACCAAGAAGGTTTATGTGCCATTAAACTACTAATTATCAATTGTCATTGTTACTCTATCATTCCATTTAGCATAGATAACTTTCTGTACTAATAAACTATAAATGACATTTGAAAAAAGAAATTAATGAGTAAACATCTAATTTTCAAAGTTTTAACAAAAAATTTGTTTTAAAAATTTCATCTCTCAATCTGTATGGACTGAAGCTTTGAAATGAGTGAGTTCAAACTCCAATCATGCTATTACATTAACTTTCTGACCAATACCCTTGGGAAAGATATTGAACCCTCTTATCCACCCAGCTATGGGTAAAATAGTAACACTACTGGTCGTCTACAAGTACGGATTTTTCCATTAAATAACCCATGAAGGTTGATATAGTATTAAAACAAAGAAACCAAACCAAACCAAACCAATCAATGCATATGTTGTGAATTGAAGATCAAAAAGAAAGGAATTTTCTGATATCAAGAATTAAGGTAAGTATTGTTGATAGAATAGGGCTCTTATTATCTAATCACTTGACGGTCACTTTCAATGGTTATCTAAAAGTCAACTCATATCATCTTTATTGAATTTATAGAATGATTAGTTAATAAAATAATAGATAAGGAAAAGTATTCAATAATCTACATTGCAAAGTTATATCCCTTGTGAAATCAAATAGATTGAAATGAATACAAATGCTGACCTTACTCTCTCATTAGATTGGAAGTTGGATTGGAAATTGTTTTATTCTCTAAATTAGAACAATATAATGCTATTGTGTTAATCAAAAAATCTCATTATAGTTGCTATTTTTGCTGTATTATGGTAATATGCATATACAGATTATTAAAGGACAGATGTCACAGAGCTTTGCATGTATCTACTGTATAAGTCATAAACAAGCACACCTTAATCAATTTCTTATAAAAATTAATTTTTTAAAATAAAAAATCAACTTTTTTTCAAAACCAATCATCATCATCATCATCATCATTAAGGTGTGCTGACTGCACAGATTCCTTAGTCTCTATCTCATTATCCATCCTTCTAAATCCTCTTGACAGTCACCAGTGTCTGCTCAAAGCTTATAAATGTAAGCCCTTTACTGGTCAGCCAATACTGCTGTGCCCATTTATAGGAGTTCATCAAAGGCCTTTGGGTATGAGTTTGTCCTTATTTTTCCAACTGCACCCATCATCATCATCATCATGTCGTGCCGCCAGCACGGATATCCTTCACACTTCTCCCTATCATTCATTGCCTCCGGCAGGTCTTCTGGGTTACATCCTGTGTCCTCACATAGCTGCTGTATGTAAGTTTGGGCTGGTCATCCTGCTTTTGCTTGGCCATATGTGGGGGTCCATAGGAGTACGTCACTTACGAGCTCGTCCTTGCTTCTCCAGCAGTGTCCGGCGTGTCTGGCTCGTCTAACCTGTATAGTTTTCGTGATGGGAAGCAAGTGACCGTACAGTTGGTGTTTCGTTGGGTGTTTTCGCCAGGACTTGTTCAATATTGCTCTCAACATTCTTGTGTAGTTGCCGTCAAGTTTCTTCTCCAGCCGTTTAGTTAGCATCCATGTAGTGCATCCATATAGCAGTATCGATACAACCGCTGCCTGGAAGAAACTGCGCTTCATTTCATCAGTCAGGTCTGATTTCCATATGATCGAGAGCCTATCTATAGCCGTCCATGCTTTCGTCAGTCGTGTGTCGATGTCGTTTTCTGTTGATGAGACGCTACTTCCTAGGTAGGTGAATTTGTCCACTAGCCTCAGAGAGGCTCCGTCTAGTGTGGCAATGTTGCCCATTTGGTTGTAACATATATATTCAGTTTTGTGCGCATTGACATGGAGGCCAATGCCTGCTGCAGCTTGTTCCAAACTATGCAGTAGTGTCTCTGCTTGATTAGGCGTATTTGCCAGTAATGCTAAGTCATCAGCGTAGTCGGCGTCTGTGATTGTTTTTGCGGGGTACCTTTTGCTTCTTTTCTTAGTCAGCTTGAAGCCTTTTTCTCTGATTTTGTCGATCGAAGTTCTAAGCATGTAGTCTAGACAGATGATAAAGAGGTATGGGGCTAGCGTGTCTCCTTGTAGTACTCCTGCAACAATGTCGAAGTATTCCGTGTCTCCATCTGGTGAGCGTACTTTCACTTTTGTGTTTCTGTAGAGGATCATTATTGCTGCTACGGTTTCTTTTGGTAGGCCATATGCTAGTAGGATTAGTTCCATTTTCCCCTCTGTGGATGGAATCGAAGGCCTGGTAAAGTCGACAAATAGTAATGTCGCCTGAAGGTTTTAGCGTGTCTTAATTAGATGCTTTTTGAGATTGGAGGTGAGTAGTTGTACAACTGCTGTTTTGTAGGGTGCTACTTCCAGGATTAGTTCAAAACCACTTGTCATATCTTTGGATAATTCCCATTTGCTTTTTGGATAATTATACAATCAAAATGGATATTATCATGTATTATTCATTACCAAACTTTCCAGTGCTAAAACTTTGTGATAAAAATAGGAATATATAGCACTGGAGTATACTTGTGCAATGTACTTAAATAGAATGCAGGAAAAAGACACTCCTGCCATAAGACAGAATTGAAAGATAGTATACTATCAAAGTGGAATGAGATTTTAAAAGTTTTATGTAAGAGTGATGTAAAAGTTTCCAGTATTTTGTGTGAAAATCTTTTATTTATATACATTCTGTTTATCATAATCTAATCCCCAAAGTTTTTTCTCTCAATTTTTTAGAACTTCCTGCTACTTTTAGAGAAATTGTGCATTTTATCATTAAAGAATTATTGCACTTTTGATTTGGTAAATTTCTAAAGAATTTTTTTAATATTTTGAACTTGTTAGAATTATTGAGCAGTGGATGGAGCAAAAATGAAAGTGATAATTTGAAGAATATACTTAATGTATAAGAACTTCCAATCACAAAAGGGTGATTTTTTGCCACTAAGACTGGTTGTTATTGTTATTTTTTAAGTTTTACTGAGTTTGTCTCGCAGGCCCCAGATTGCTCACTGTACCCTCTGTTTCTAAATAGCCATCCTTCTTGAAATTGAAAAGGCTTATAACCCTTTAACTATAACAATGTCTGTCTTGTTGTAATACTTCTGAGAAACCAGTATTGTAAATATTTGTTTTTTGGAGAGATGTTAAGTGTGAAGAGAATCATATCAATGATGAAGAATTAAAGAAATAAAAAGATTAATTATTGCTTCATGAAATAAAGATATTTATATTTTAATGGTATCATTATTTTATTTTTGTCTTAAAAATTATTTATCAGCTTTTAAATGAAATGACAGAACAAAATAATTATTAAAAAGTATAGGGTTGTAGATTAAGTATCTTAGTGCTGTTGGATTTTAGCAAATATTTAAAAAAACATATACTGCCATTTCATTGTTCTTGGAATTCATTCGAAAATATTATGTAAATTTAAGTTTTAAATTTCCAGTCCTCAAATCTACATTGTTGGAATTCTGCAGACTTTTCTGATTTTCACAGCTTTAAGTTGATTGTATTTAAGTTGAACCTTACAAGGTTCCTGGCATGGATGTAAAATGGCCAACATTTAAGGTTGACTGCACACATCAAAATGTGAAATTTATCTAACTATAGGATTAACCACGGATTATCCATGCATTACAATCATTATGCAAATTACTCAACACCAAAATTTATATGCAAATTAGTTGATAAATTCTTTAAATAAAAAGAGATCTGACATTGAATTTAAAAACTGACTTAGGTGATATTTAAACCAAATTTCCCTGGGATTTGCATCTACAGCAAAATTTCCGAAGCAGTGCTATGGGCAACTTTTATCAAATATAATACATTTGCTGATTTATTTTCTACCTGCTGGAGAAATTTGTAAAGAAGTCTCATTATAATCAAATCTGATTATTCTTTCCATATTTTTCATTCAGACTATTATCATGGAAAATCAATACCCTGTCAGCTGGATCAGTAAAATACTGCACCTCTAACAGAGGGTAAAGACCACCCACCCCATTCTATTGGTCATGGGCAGTAACCTGTAATTCTTGAGGACAGGATCCTGGTCGCTGAGCAGTCCTTGACCCAGCAACCAAAGTAGTCATGTGACTTGCAACATTCCACTTTAACACTCACTAGGCTAGCGCCGATATGATTGTCCCATCCGTATTCTTCTAATTGTGGTAAAGAAGTACTCAAACCTATTAAATCTTAAAAGTGCTAGAAGGCTGCGGTTGAGGGTCAGTTGTGCTGAGATAGCATTACTTGAAACGATTTAACTTTGTACACACAAATGAGTTCTGATTTATTCAAAAATAACATAACCAATCATTATTAAAAATCATATATATATATATATATATATATATATTTCCTAATCTAATATCTACCAGCATTCACGGTTACCAGAAAAAAAAAAAAGAAAAAAACCCCACCAGGAACAAGAGATAAAATATCTTGAATCACTGACCGGGGGAAAAAGAAAAAAATAATATAAGACAAAAAGAAAGAAAAGGCCAACCCCGTCACACCACTTGAAAAAAATCAAGAGATATGCAGTCAGTTGGTCAAAAGAAAACTAAAACCCTCCGTAAACACTGCAATGCTACAAATTACAAGAGTGCTCAACATGAGTGGAGCCAATTATAAAATTAACTTAAATCGCGAGTCGGAAATCTTCTACAAAAGTTTCACCTTAACGGATCATCAGGAAGTCTAAAACCGACCAATACTAAAGGAGAAAATGCCATTTTTTATATTCACCAAAAACCAAATATATAAAAACAGTATTTGGCATTAAAAAAACTCTCTTGGGTTGATATGTCATTAAGCATAACCAAAAAAAAAACAATCCCAAGAAACACAATGAGATGAACAATGTTAGTCACTTTGTACTGATCAAAATTCAAACTCAAAGAATAAGTATAGAAAAGGACAATCTTTGCTCATGAGTCTTCTAGACTGCTTTATGAAGTTAGACATTATAAATGCTAATAAATAAATAAAAAGTAAAGGTAGCAACTTTAGTTAAAGGTGACCCAAAGGTTCTCTTTTCATTAGCTAATACACCGAGGTGTAGGAGAGGGTGCTACTCCTTTTCCTGGATTGCTCAATTGCCTTGGAGACTGGGGTTCAATCCGAGGTCGAGTCATACCAAAGACTCATAAAATGGTACTTGATGCTTCCTTGTTTAACACTCAGCTATTGAAAAGAGAGCCTTTGTATAACCCTCAACTATGGTCACCAACTTTACTTTCTTATATATGCTAATAATCGAATAAAAATAAAACAAAGCACAAGAACAAGACATCCAGTTTAATGATTATTTTAAGAAAATCTATTTTATAGTTCTAACTACAACTTACCAAGGATGTTAGTGACATTTTCACTTTGTGTTAATGCCTTTGGGAAAAGTACAAATTAATCTGTTCCCCAACTCCCAACTATGGGTAAATAATTAAACAAACTGGGTTCTTTAGCCTTGGTTATGCAACCAATTGGGTATAAGAAAAACTCTGAATGCAAACCAGCAGAAAAAACTAGTTTTGTCACATTGTACCCAAGGTGGAAGGGTTGGGTAAATACAAATACTAATTAACAACATTCACATTGATTTTCAAAAAATTTTATGGGGATTTAAAATTTTTAAACTAATGTATTTAAAATTGATGTTTTTACAGGAAAATGCCACACGGGGAGCTGCTGAAAGCTGAAAGATGACACAAAGAAAAGGATATGTGAATTTGGTCTTAGTAATTCAAAATAATTCATAACATTTACATTGATTTTCAAAATATTTTAGGGAATAAAAGTTTTTAAAGACATGTTTTTGAAATAGTTGTTTTTACTGGAACCCTCAACATGAAGAATTGCTTAAAATTTTAAAATGATGCAAAGAAAAGGATATGTGAATCAGGTCTTAGTAACACCTCAGAGTAACATTGGTGAGTCATTCATCTTAATATTCCTGAAATCAAGTCAATTGGAAGCCAAGTGAGTAACCTCCATAGAATCCAGTGAAATCCTTAATAAATAAAGGGGGTTAATTGTCACTCAGGTTTTCCTGCTACAATTTCTTTTCATAATTTATCCTGCTTGGTTAGATCTTTGAGATATTTCTTGAATATAATGAATTATTGCAGAAAATCATGGCATTAAAGTAACATAAGACTGAGACTTTGTTAATATTCTTATGTTAAAAGTGCAAACGATGAATAAACTAAATTTTGATGGCAGTTCAAGACTTCTATGACACCGTTTTTCCTCTTTTCAGATCTATTATGGAATAATACACTTTCCAATATATGACATGCACCACTCCTTGTCTCTGCTTTCAAAAGCATATTCTATTTCCCAGGTTAGACAGGCAAGACCTCGTGACTCACCAGTAATTTAGATTGTGTTCCGGGAGACTGTCAAAGCTATTGTCGAAATTCATCTACTTTGTCAAGAGAAATGGCAAGTTGTTTTAGCCAGTGCATGAGATTAGTTTGCCCCCAATGGCAGCAATGTGGATTACATTTGATTAAGTTGAAAGCAAAGAGGCATATCTTTGATATTGCCTAGGGTTGCACTTTAATAATGGGTCCTCTGAGATGGTCAATGTGTGGTGTGCCATCTTTTTTATCTTATAATGATCAACTGACACCAAGAAAGAAAGAAAGAAAGAATGAAAGAAAGAAAGTGTATAATAGCAGTTTCTAAGTGTCAAAGAGATATAGAATGAACACCAGAATAAAGGGGACTTAAACTATCCAGTGATTGTATTTACATATGTTATAAGTGAGGAAATGTGGGTGGTCTCTATATTTATTAGGATTATTTCTAATGACATAAGAAAATCAATGGATGGCCATCAAAACAACCATAAAATTTCACAAGTTTTAATGTTTCATGTAATTTCATTACTACATAAATTTAGATTGTTAAATGTGCCTAATGAATAAAATAATAAATAAATCATATAAACAAGTCTGAAAATTTTAAAGTGACTATTAGAATAAAAAGGCAATTTTATGAAGCAGTAGAAATGTCATTACTACTGTATGGTTGCACTTCTTAGACTTTAACAAAATACCTGAGAAAAAAGCTAGATAGAAACTACATAAGGATGTTGCTTGTTGTTTTGAACAAATCCTGCAAGCAGCATCCAATGAACGGCAGATGTATGGCCACTTACCTCCCATTTCACAAACCATCCAAGTAAGATGAGCAAGACTGCTGGAGAAGTAGGCACAAACTCATAAGCAGCATTCGTCTATGGACTCCTACACATAGACATTGCAGTATTAGCTAACAAGGAAGGTGCCCGTGGTGTAATGTTTATCATCGCGGGAAATGTACACAGTGACACGAGTTCAAATCCTGGACGAGATTGGTTGCATTTCACATAGCACTAATACCCTTGGGAAAGGTATGAATCCAATTATTCTCCCTCCAGCTATGGGTAAATTGTAGGACAGACTAGGTTCTTCAGCCTTGGTGAGGCAACTAGTCTAGGAGAAGGAAAACTCTAAATTCAAACCTGTTAAACTCCGCTTAAAAAATTGACCTTGTGTCATATCCTGCCCATGCGGAGGGGTTGGTAAATATGATTAGCTAACTAGGAAAGGCTTGCATTCATCAGTTCTGTGCAGAAACTTGATACCATCTAGAGGACTTACTAAGAGGGACGGATAGATGGTGAGAGAGAATTATTAGCAACATTGTCCCATTGACTTCAATACATGGACACTGAAGTGTTGGCTGATCAAAACAAGTTTACATTTGTCAGCTCTGTTGCTGTCCAGAGGACCATTCAAGAGCAATAACCGCAAGAGATGGATGGCAAGAAAGTCAAAGAAGTCTCTACTTTTGTATTGCTATGATGAGGATTATGGTGATTAAGCAATTACATTTTCTGGAAAATCTACATTACTGTAATTCATCAAATGCATTTTTTGCTCATCTGTCTGACATTAGATTGCTTGAGTTATAGCCACCAACTTTTCTCTAGTTATCAATAGGAACCTTGACCCTGTTTTAGTAGAGTAACTGGTTTGATCTAAAATTTCAGTATAATGCTCGGCTGAATATATCAGGTTTGATAAAGCAGAACTTACAGATTCATTTTGTATATTTTCATTAATAGATCATCAAATTCCAATACTATGAAAATCAGATAGAGAATAATGAATACCCAAAATTTCTTACGGCCAATCTGTGAAGATTTATGATGGGTTTGAGGTGAGAAAAATAAATGAATTTAGCTTCAATGATCACTCTGACTTTCAGAGTACGGGAAGTAAACAAAGAGCATGTAATATTGATGGCTATTATGTGAGCCAACAATTTTGAATTCTTTTCTGATTTTTTAAGGAATAATTCTAACACTAAAAGGCAAGGAATTTGGTGGAAGCAGCATGTGGACAAATCAATGAGAAAATGCTATATTCTATTTGGTAATTGAGACAGCAACAGAAAAGTAAACTATTTACCATTCAAGTCATAAACTTCCAACATTTTCAGTATTTTGTATGAAATATTATTTTCCATTTTGCTTCTTGTTAAATAAATAAGGAAAGTGAGGATTGTAGACACGCTTTCATTGAAGTCAATCAACAGTTAATATTAAAACATATATTAGTATTATACATAGATTCTTTCTGATCAGTTTTTTAATCTTTGCTGTTTTTTTACAATGTTATGAAACAACATATTATTACTTGTCTTTAATTGGAATCATTTTGAGATGAGGCTTCTTAATCTGAGAATTAATTTTTTTATTTATTGCGGACTTTTTGTCCTCATCTTGGTAGTTTTTTTGTTTTTTTTGTTTTTTTTTGTGTTGTTTCTTCTTTCACTACGTTTTGGCCAAATTTCACCTCTGACCTTCTTCAGGTGATTTACCGCGACCTCGGATAGGAATGCTGAGTCTTGTAAACGTCGTGTGATAGACAACAACTATGGAAGGCAGTAATTACTGAGGAGACGGTTACAAGACTCAGCATTCCTATCCGAGGTCACGGTAAATCACCTGAAGAAGGCCAGAGGTGAAATTTGGCCGAAACGAAGTGAAAGAAGAAACAACACAAAAAAAAACTACCAAGACGAGAACAAAAAGTCCGCAATAAATAAAAAAATTAATTCTCAACATATTATTAGTGTTATACAATGATTTAGACTGGTCTCCTGATCTTTGTTGAATCCATTATTAGAAAAAATGGTGTTAATACAATACATTGAGTCTCTTTTATCTTTGGTTTCTTTATTACATATATTTTGACCATTGTCCTCTCTGATCTTCCTAAGGGTACAGTAACTAAAACATAGTGATAGAAATGTTAAAAACTAGGAAGCTGCTCAGAAAATATGCTCCATCTCAATATTTCGATAAAGACAAAAAAGACAAGGTAGCTCAAAGGAATCAATGTATAACAACAATATAATTTAACAATATAACATAATAACAATATAATATAATATCAATAGCTTTTGTTCCTGATATTCAGACAGTAAGAAGGCTTGGAAATAAGATGGCTGAAGATCACAAATATGAGGAAAATTGGATGACTCAATCCATATTATAATGATACAATTTCTATATATTTGTATTTTATCATAACTCAGCAAAAATGACATATCATAGTGAAATTTTTATTGATTTGATAGCCCTAAAATTCTCAAACTTAGAGAATAAAGCAATTTCCAATCCGATTTGCTACTTAATAATATGAGGTATGTGAAATGTTTACCTTGATTTTAATTTCCTAAGGGAGAATTTCAATGTGTTATTAGAAAGTACTTCAATTTATTTAGTTAGTTACAATGCACTATTTAAACACCCTTTTAGTAGCATGTGACTTGATACAGAGTTTATTAGTTGTTTTTAAATGAGTGTATAGTAGTAACAGCATCTCTTTTCTGAAATTCTGGCAGAAAGGTCACAGAGTGCAGCATCTTATTGTGTGATGGCTGGAAGAATGTTTTAACAATCTGACACTGCCAGCTTATAGATATGCATATTTGCACACACACACATACACACACACACACACACACACACACACACACACACACACACACACACACACACATCTGCTATGCAAATATGAACATACAGAATACACACAGAAGAAATATAAGCTGCAGTCAACAGTCGATCAGTAATTTGTGATCAGGGGCCATCACGTGCATGTCTTCAGCGCTTCAGTCCAACTATGACCATCACTGCCGATCGCAGAACACCGAGCGCTTATTGCAGATATTCAAGTGAAAAAACACAAAACTGTTGAACAATCTAACTTTTTTGGCGTTTTACTAATCGGAACACAGAGTGTGTTCAGAAAGTATTTATCAAGGCATAAATGAACAATGAAATTCAACACAGCACAAGCATGATGTGACTCAAAATCAATTTTTTTAGTGTAGTATAACAGATTTGAATTAAGAGTTTTCCATCTCCTAAAACTGTTTTCATACCAATATTAAAGAGCCCAATCTGCTCTTCTATTTACCCATAGCTAGGGAGAGAATAGGTGCATACCTTTTCAAAATTTATTAGCATAATATGAAATACAAACAGCCTTGTCAAGGATTTTAACCATTACATCACAAGGTCTGGTGATCATAGAGAGTGCTGCACTTGCACAATCCTGTGTTTCATCAAAAACTGATGTGCAAAAATTTTTGAAGCTGTCTTCATATTTTTTTCAAATTGTTTCTGACACATTTAAACAAAGTTTAGAAGTCTGGATAATTGTCTTGAGTCTAGACATCATCACTTTGTTCTATAATTTGCTTGGCTGTGCCTATTTAAATTCTAAGATTAAAGAATTTCAAAGTTCTAGTCCTGATTCTTTTTGATCGCAGCTAGTATGCTTATTTATTATTATGAACAAATTAAATGTGAGTTTCATAGTTCCTTTGAAGTCTTTGTGTTGAAGAATTGGATCTCTTCGCTACAACTACAACTACTATTAACCAATGTAATGTTTATAAACTCAAGTAATATATGCCCCATACAAGATTTCCTTTAAGATTTGCAAGTCAACCATTGACACTGTGAGTATCATTTGTACTCTGTGCAACAGAGTATAACAAACAAGTAGTACATTTATATCAAACAGATACATAAAACATCTGAAGTAAAAATAATTGACTACATTAAATTTAATGTGTACCACCCAAAATATAACATTGGAAACATGATATTGTAGCTATTACATCCAGTTGTAAATATTGGTGGACATTTAACTGTTGTTTAAAAATGTACAAAGGTTCAACCATGGATTGAAACGTGATAAAAAGTGCTTGAAAGAAAAGAAAGACTAGAAAGTTGACAAAACTGAGATAAAATAGTCAATGTATAATATTAACAATACTTCATCTCATAACACTGTGATAAAGACAAACAAAAGTAAGGAAACTCTTCTGTCCTGTTGGCAGGGATTAAAATACACTGAATACATCCACTACTGAGGATAAAACCCCTACGACATTATGGGTGTCCTGGGTATGACATTAAAAAGCATCTGATATTGAGGTTCCAGTTCTGGAGATTTGGGGAATGTGGGGTACCCCTTTCACTGCCAATATTCCCAGGCACATTTTAGTAGTACTTTTTTGGTTCCATCTGTGGGTCAAATGGGTCAGTTTAAAAATCATCATTATTCGGCAGGACTGTGTGCAAAAAAATAAAAAAAACAAAAAACAAAAACAATTCAAAAGCAACAACCACAAAAACATAAATATGATTCATACAATGAATATGATTCCCAAACTTCTTGGTATTTAATAATCCTAGCTGTGTTGATATGCCATTAAAATCAATCACTCTAGAAAACTGGTTTAATAGGATCAATATATAATAGTAAAAACATAATCTCAGAAACTCAGGTCAAAAGAAAGACAAAAAGTATATGCATTGTGATATTTCTTTGGTAATGAAATGCTTCCAACTTTTAACAATAAAAATCACAAGAGAACTGTTGGCTTTGAATTTAATGCTCTAACAATGGAGCTGTATAATGGCCTGAAATGAATGAAAGATAAATTACATAATTTATAATTTATATATAATCTTATAAAGATGACAAACAAAACTCTACTTAAATTATAAACAAAATACATCTGATAAATTTTATTTCTTTATATATCTGTAAATATTTTTTTCAGATTGGTCCCTGAAGATTTGAGTTGAATAAGTTTATGAATTATTCAGGCTTCTATTCACATCTCAGTTGTTTTGTCACAAAGTTTCAGCCATTTGAAAAAAAATTATTATATACTTTTTAACCTTTTCAAACTGGAACAGTTTTACTTCATGAATCTAAGAGGATCATTCAAAATTCTCTTCTAAGCCTCACACAGAAAGAAGAGCTATAGCTGAACATTTTTGTTGTGGCAACACACTACTACTGCTAATAAAACTAGAAATAATAATTCTGATTTTTATTTAAATTTCTGTGTATATAGGGCTTAAACAAAAGGGAAAGGTGCATGACAAATCTAAAAATTGACAAAAAATGACTCAAGCAGTCATAAAGTAATGACAAAAGAAAGGTCAACAAGCAAGGAAATCCATGAAGACAGGGTAGAGAAACTAGCTCAGGACTCCCCTTCAAATGCAACTGTGAAAAAGTAGGGGGCAGAATTGGTTTGGTCCAAACTGTTTTAAAATTTTGAGGATGAACAAACTGTCTGCAAGTTTGGTTCAAAGAATGCTGGCACCAGAGCACAAGCTAAAAAAGGTTGATATTACCAGGTTACTTATGACTTCTTCCAAGCTATCCCTAAGTATTTCCACTGCCGATAAGTAACTCAAAATAAAAACTGAGTTCACCACTTTAAACCTGAGTCAAAGATTCAAAGCAAATAGTGAAAGCACTCCATTTCTTCACCCTAAAAGAAGTTTAAGTGGGTAGCATCTGTTAGCAAGATGATGGCTTCTGTTTGTTTTATTAGGATTCTGAATGTGTAATCATAGATTACCTGGAAATAAAGAAACTATTAATGGACTCTATTATGTATCATAATTAAGACAACTAAAGAAAGCAGTCAAGTCAAAATGCAGAAGGAAGTTGTGGGCTGGTGTGTTTTTGCTCTACCGTAATATACTCATTCACACTGCTCAGGTTGCTGTAGCTGAAGCTGATAAATGTAGCTTTGAATTATGTTTCCATCACCTTTATTTTCTAAACTTAACTTCATCTGACTTCTTATTTTGTAAACTCAAATCCTACCTTCATTGTAGCCATTTTGGAAACAATGGTGAGGTCATATGTGCTGTGGAGGAGTTTTTGAAGGAACTGAATGCCACTTTCTTTCATGATAGAATTGCAATGTTTGAGTATTGTTGGACCAAATGCATTGATATCTTGGGGGACTATATTAAAAAATAGTGAAAAACTGTCTTAAAACAACCAGACTAAATAGATATTTTAGGTAAACAATGTAAATGATAAAATACAATGGTGAGTCAAAAGTTTTGTAATGTTTTGGTAATTTGAAGCACAATTGTACAGCTCAGGATCCATTGGCCGAGATCATGAAGTTGAAAAACCACACTGGACAGCCTGATGCTGAGCTCGCCTGATACTCTTTGACAGCTACTCATGAGATTTGCCAAAATGGTTTGAAGAGCAGGCATTGGAATACACATTTTTAGGCTTTCTTAAGCTTGCCTGATCATCAAATTCTTTGTAACCAGAGCAATATTACTACACTTTGACCAACTGCTCCTTCATATTGTGCACTAATGCTTTTGTTTCCATAGCATTATGGCCCAGTTTAAACTCCAAAAGCATAAGTCCCAGAATTAGACTAAACTACCCATTCATCTGTAAAGGTTTTAAATCACACATGGACTAAAACAATGTGTCAGCATACCAACTACCACAATACTAGTAACCTCAGTAGGTACCTACTATGGCTTGAACAGCTTCAATCATGGGATATATGTGTCACAAACTAGCATGTACCAAAATATTGAAAAAAAGTTTGATTCACCCTAGAAACAACTGTAGTGCCTACAGTGAGAATTGAATTACTATATTAGTGGCCTAGGAGACTTGTTTGCTCAAAGTTTACAAGGCAAGAAACAAAACAAAAAAAAGAAAAATTGGCCATATGCATCACAAAATTTAGTTTAGTCTGGTGCATTTGTTTAGTTGCATATGAATCCCTTATGGGTTATTTAATTCTGAAATTAGATACAAATAATTTGCACAAAATTATATGGTATCAAGTATTGCTACCCAACACTAATAATTTTCAAACAGATCTATTTAACCCATAGATTGGACCCTGACTGCTACTACTACTCCAGGTCAGAGTGGACCAGGAAGTAATATCAATAAACAGGTACTCCACACTTTTCAGAGGTCTAGAACTGGAGTCTCCCCACGAAATGCAGTTTATATCATACCCAAGACACCCTATTGGAGGAGGAGTCTAATCTCTCTGCAGATGATACTGTCAAAATAATCTAAGTTCAGCTAACAGGACTGATAACCCAAAGAATTATTATTTGTTGTTTTCAATAGTATTTTCTTTTTTATATTTTAATTTTTGTTACTTTTTTATCACAACTCTTTTGAGTCATTATCTTTACAACAGGTTTTGATCATAATTTAGTTGATAAAGTTTGTTTTTACTTAAACAATCTCAATACTGAATTTGAATATATAATTTGGTCATGAAAGCATCATCAGCAAATATTTTTCCTGACTATTGAGCCCTAGAATGTCTCACACCAATCTTACGTCCTGTAATTAAACATCTTCTGGTGGTGAGGCTCCTGTTCTAGAGCCGTGTAGAATATTAAGTCATTCCTTTGTGGTTATTATATCTTGGTCTATGCTGACCCAGTGGGTAGTACCTCTTCGGGTCTCATCTATTGGTCAAATAGATCTGTATGAGATGATGTTCAAAATGTGAAAAATAAATAACTAAATTATAAGCTCCCAATGAGACTCAAACTCACACTCATTTCTGCTTTAAGGAAGCCTGTTTTTCAGTAGCAGCTGCTTTACTAATCAAGCTAGAAGAACAACTGATTTCACAGAAACCGATTTTTGCTATTATTTTACACCCTAGAAGACTTAATACTATATTTATTTTTATCCACATTTTTTAGATAAATCTTAGTCAATCATAATTATTAATTTTTTCTTGTATTTTCTTTCATCTTTTTAAAAAATTTTGTTTTATAGCGTACACAGAGTATATGCTCAATGGATTTTTTTATAAGCTGTTAGGTCAACAAGGTGACTTGCTAACTTTCTTTCATGGTATTTCTCAAAGAAATGGAGTTTTCTTGGCAATGCCCATCTCCTCCACTGGTAAAATACAACAGGCTGTTACCAGCATCAAAGAACAATGCCCAAACTGAGGTATTATCAAATATTCAAAATGAATTCATTTACCAAATTAAATGACTCCAACTGCATTGCTATTTACCCATTGTTAAGTGAAGTGTATTCATGCCTTTCTAAAAGGCATTTGTACAGTATGAATATAAACTGTCCCAGCAAGAGGTTGAGTGATTCAATTTCAGTTATGTGATTCCATTCTTTCTTTTTTATATACAATATGTAATTGAGAAATTATTGCTTACCTGAGTACTGATCTTCACAGTTCATATTCTTATCTCTATCATGCTTTTTCAGCATCTTGTAAAAACTGTATTTCTCTTAAGCTATTAAAAAGTAATGAGTAATATATTTAGACAGCCAGATGCAATAGATGTCTGAAGAAGATTGGAGAACATATCAACCAAAACATTGCTATAAAACAACATATCTCTGTTATGGCTTCTTTGTAGTGTCACTTTAGACATTCATCTAGTTGGCATTTTCAAATCTTAAGATTTTTACGCATTTTAAAAAGAGATAAATTAACTAAATTAAAAATGAAGTGTTTCAAAATTAGAAATAGTTATCTAATAAAGTGTTGCTTCTCCTTTCCATTGAATAAAAAAAAGCAATCAATATGACATGGCGAGAAGTCAATGAGGGGCTAGAGTTGTTACCTGTGTAAATCTGGGAGCACCCAAAGTGTAACAGTTATTATCTTTGGAAGTGGAATTGGGGACCCAAGTTCAAATCTTGGATGAGACTGCATTTCCCTTTGCACTGATACCTCTTGGTTATAAAGTATGAATCTCTCACTTTTCTTCTCGGCAATGGATAAATAGTTGATCAGACTGGGTTCTTTAACCTTGGTAAGGCAACCAGTCTAAGAGATTGAAAACTTGA
The DNA here is from genome assembly GCA_963585895.1 of Sepioteuthis lessoniana. Classification (NCBI taxonomy): domain Eukaryota; kingdom Metazoa; phylum Mollusca; class Cephalopoda; order Myopsida; family Loliginidae; genus Sepioteuthis; species Sepioteuthis lessoniana. The sequence continues at coordinate 76,875,330 of OY757917.1, read as the reverse complement.
ATTCAAAACCAGCTGTACTCTACTTAAAAACTGAGCTTTTGTTACATCTGGCTCTAAGTAGAAGAGTTTGGTAAATCCATATATGGGTATGTCTGTTGAGTAATTTTTCAAGGCTGTCTGTAACTGAGTTGTCTTTGTTGAGTGTGACAATAAAAAATTTATTGGAGTCTGCAACATGGTCAGTAGGGTTTTAATTCATTGAGAGCAGTGGCTAATGGAGTATTTATAAATCAGTTGAATATTTCTGAGAGTCTTCTTAAGCCTTCCATGCACTACAATGTTAAAATCGGTCTGTATTTCATTGCTAACCTGACTACACTGCCATAGCTACATTACCAAATTTTTTATTATGCCAAACTTACATTATTTCTACAAATAGGGAAGAGAGATATCATCCAGTGTCTGTCTGATATTTTTGTGGGGTACTTTGGTTTATAACTAAGCTATGAATAGATAAAAAAAAAATGGTTGGAATCATTTTCCTGTTTTGCGATGTTTTCTTTCATGAACAAAGAAACTTCCTGTCTTTCATAGAGATTCATCAAAAAAAAAAAAAAGAAAGGTAAAAATTAAAACTACTTTGTTTTTCAGATGGAAATTAATCAATTTCACACTCCATCAATTGGACATAAGCTAACATTCTGCACGGTTATTCTTTATATTCATAGTTTGGGATAGCGTCTCTTTCATCTTGCCATTATGTTTAATCATTAATTAGATTTCTTATGAAAGCTGGCGCTTCATTAATTTCTTCATTGGAATTTGATAGAAAAAATATGTCTCACTTCTACAAATGGTAATTGTCTTCATTCGTGTTTTTGGTGCCGTTGTTATAATTGAAAGCAGGAAGCTTCATTTTTTTTTCATTCAGGTGAAATCAATAATTTTTTAATTTCTGTATTCCTGTATTGATAGTAAAAAAAAATAGTTACACAGATGAAAAAGATTCTATTATTAATTTTTGACTAGTTTTTCTTTCATTTTATTTTTGTTGCTTCTTTACACTTACTTGAAGTAACAGACATGATAGTCTTAATTTGTTTGACTTTCTTGGAGAAAGCATTGTCATTATTAAATTTTTTTTCTATCTTCTGTCATTTTATTTTGTTTATGCTAAGTGAAATCCTTATGGCATTTTAAGAATAATATTCAGAAGTAGTTATGTCTACTGTAACTAAAAAAGTCCTTAAAGATTTATTCAGTTTTAAAGATCTTTGACAAACCTTTGATCTAACCTTTAAAACTATGCATATATGCTATGTCTTTGTCAAGGTTTAATTGTGATAAAAGATCAATTTTTAAGCAGAGTGCAGATAGATTGGTTTCTTTCTTTGTTTTACTAACATATCAACCTTCATGGGTTATTTAATGCCAAAGCCATCCTTGAAAACAATCAGCAGTGGTACTATTTAACCCATAGCTGGGAGGATAAGAGGGTTCATACCTTTTGCAAGGGTATTAGTTGGAAACTGTTCATAATAGTGTGACTGGAATTTAAACTCACTTGCTATGATGTTACAGTCCAGCTCTTTAACCATTAGACCACAAGGAATTCGCCAGAGTACAGATGATTTAAATTCAAAATTTTTCTTCTCCTGAAACGTTTGTCTAATCAATGCTAAAGACAACAGTCTTCCCTACGATTTACCTATAGCTGTGAGGAGAAATGATGGATTCATGCCTTTTCGCGGTGCCATTTGAGTAAAGTGAAATACTAATTGCTTCATTCAGGATTTGAACTCAGGTGGCTAATATGATGATAACTTTTACACCATGTAAGTAAATTTTTAATACTGAAAAAATATTAGATATTAAATGTATACATGAAAATATTAGATATTCAATGTATACAGCAAAAATCCCATTAAAGCAATCAAAAGGGAAATGATAAACAAATATGCAAATAATATTCTTGTTTGACTTTCTTTGATTAGTTTTTCGGTACTGGGTGTATGAATACTGCATCATCCATGAATAAGTACACATTTAATAATTTTTAATAAAAAGAACCCAAGATTTTATTATTTTTAGTGGAATGTTATACAATCAAAGTGGATGTTATTAGCTGTTATTTCTTTATTGAAATCTATAGGATTCAAATTATGTAATAAAAATATAAACAAATTGGTGTTCAAAAATCAGGACACATCTGAAGTATACAAACACTTCTAGTTAAAGAGTTATTGCAATCTTAATATTGCTTATGGGTTTCTATGTTGTACAATTTGATTATAAACTGTATCTGATAATATCTTTTTTGATTGCAAAATATTCTAACAGAAATAATAAAATCTTGGTATTTTTTGTTTAGAAGAAAAATTGACTCAAAAAATAATTTGGGAGCATTTATTTATGATGTGATACACTGGTTGAGACAGAAGTACATTATTTAAAAAATACAATCATTAACTGCCCTATTATATCTGCCCTACTGTATACATTATTAAAAAAAAAAGTGATCACAAAATTCACCAAAAATCTGCTGTTTTAGACAGATTTCCATTTTGGACTATTTAATTTAAAAAGTATGGGTCACAGAAAATAGTTAAAGAAATATTGCTTTTTTTTTTCAGTCTTTTACAAGCTAAATTTATACAATATCCATAAGTACTTGTGTAAAGATATGATGATCAAAAAATGACTAGACGACAATTTAAATTGAGGGAAGAATTGAAGATACACAAAATCACTAGGGGAAGAATGTGACTTAGGACTCAAAGAATCAAGGTACTACAAGAATCGGTTTTCTCATTAAATTTTGTCTTTGAAATTAGACACTACTTCCCAAGGAACTTTCAAGTTAGCTTCTGTTTTGGACATTAATTAGTACTCCTTTCTTTGAAGTAGGTGTCTGTTTTCTTGACTTTTGCAGTAAGGCCTATTGTCTGGAAATAAAAAGACTATATATTACTTCACTTGCACCTATCATTCATGTGTGTCACTTGGGGAAAAAGAAAAAATGAATTTTTATATATCTATAAATGAGGAAAGTAAAAGTAGGAAAGAAAAATTGATAATGACAACATATTTGCATTCCACCTTCCTCTCCTGATATCCCATTTTTTATAAGGTTTTTCTCTTTCACTCTCAACCACCACCACAGAAAATGATAGGGTGTAGTTTTTGCAAAAATAAAAAGCACAAATCCATTTTTCTCTCCACAACTTGGACCCAGTGTACCAATTTTGCTTTCAAATTAATTTTTGAAAAAATAAAATGAGTGAAATGAAATTGAAAAAAATGAATGAACTAATTAGCAATTAATGATAATTATATTTTCAGGAAAGCATGGTTGAATGGCTGGAGATGAAAAAAACGTTCATGTTGAAAGTCGGGCAATCTTACCATCAAGGAAACTGGGGCACTGAAAAGAAAAATCACTTTTACATAAAACATTCTTTATTATGAAGATGTAAATGAGTAAAATATTGATTTCAGTAATTTAATTAATTTGTTCCATAATTTGTTCAATCTCTGTATCTTTTATTGAATATATATATATATAAATACATATATATATATAAATATATATATATATATATATATATATATATATTATATATATATATATATATATATATATATATATATATATATATATATTATATATATTGTACAGTATTGTTATTTATTAAGCTTTGGTTTGTCAGACAGCCAAGCCACTCCCTGATATTAATAAGTGGTCATCCATTTCAGAACTGATCAGACTCATTATCCCTTAACTTCTGTGATTAAATGGGAACCATTGCCTTCAATGTGACGTAATTTTAAGTCACTATTATGCAGCATGACCCATAGATAAGTAAACTCACTTAGAGAATTTTAAAACAAATCATTTCCTTGTTAAGCAAAGATACCAGGATTTTGTTATTTCTTTTATGTGAATATCAGTTATAATTTTTTACCAAAAACTACAACAATAAAACTCTGTAACTAAAATGAAAATCATATAATTATATATAAAAGAGGTATACTTACTTTGGACAGCTTCATATTCATATTTTTGGTTACAGAGTTTTTTGAGCAATCCCTGTGGCATAGTGGCTAACAAACTGGATTGCAATATCTTTGAAAACAAGTTTGAATTCTCTTCATAAACAAAGTAATCCAAAATTGATGAATAAACAAATCCTAAAGTATGAAGTTTATTAATAAACATCCATCACTTTTCAAACGACATTTTTCACAATCTTAAGTCCTAATGAATATTTATTAGGACTGAAACATTTAATGTTGAGTTTCCATTATAATGAATTCATCAAATTTTGATTTTTTGTTTTTCTACTTTCTTCATACTGTCTGATTTATTTCCATCTGGAGGCAGTAGCCCACAAAGCAGCAGCTGTACGGCCACCTACCACCCATCATGAAGACTATCAAAATTAGACAAACCAGACATGCAGGACACTGCTAGAGAAGTAGGGACAAGCTCATAAGTGATGTACTCCAGTGGACCCCTCCACATGGACGAGTAAAGGCAGGACGACCAGCTTAAACCTACATACAGCAACTCTGTGCTGATACGGGATGTAGCCCTGAAGACCTGCCGGAAGAAATAGACAATAGGGAGGGGTGGCAAGACAGGGTCGAGGATATCCGCACTGATGACGCGACATGATGATGATGATGATGATATAAATATTATATATATTGAGAGAGACCCAACTGAAAAATGTGGCTCATTAAATATATATCAGAGGATCAGATTAAGTGTGATCAAAGAACATATCTCTCATATTTGTAATGTGACTCAAAACATTTTGATCTCAAAATGTCACTCAAATGTTACTCAAAATTTTTTGATCACATCAAGTGTATATATATATATATATATATATATATATATATATATATATATAAGTAAACCACACTACTATATTTTAAACCACACTACTTCAAAAGAAAAAAACTCAAGACCAAAACTATACCCACACACACCTAGAAAAAAACAAGCCCAAATTATAAACACACATGCACATATACACACAGAGAGGAACAAATGCACACACAGAGAAGAAAAAGAAACTGTTAGGGGCATTCAAAATCACTTTAATAAAAAAAATGACCAATAAACTCTATTATATATTAACTAAACACACACACACACACACACACCCACACACACACACACACACACTTACACACACTTACACATATAGCAACCTAGAGTAGAGCAGCAAAGACCTTTGTAATATATCAAATATCAAAGACTAATTGGGGTAAAATACCCAACTGGACAGACCAGTAAATGCACTCTGAAAAAGGGAAAAAGAGGAGAAGGAAGGGAAATGTAACACAAAACAGTGACTTCTATATAAACCAATACAAAACCTGAAAAAACATTCAACTAACAAACCTACATGAGTGAGTTCAAGTCTCATTGGCTTTGTACCACATATTTTTTTATGAAGGCAACAAGCTTGAAACAAACATGTATGTAAGAACAAAAGAGATAATTCTGAAATAAAATATAAATCTCTTAGTGGATCTATTCATTTTTAAATGTTTACATTTTTCTCTCTTTGGACCAACAATAAAAAAAGAAAAATATTTTACATGTATATATATATATATATATATGGTGTTGCTAGGTAGTCTGTAATTAAAAGGGCAGGATTTTTAAAAATTCTAGAAATAGACAGGCTATTACTCTGCTAAGTGGATGTGGTATAGTGGCTCATGCCACATGACTTCTACTACAGCAGAAGTCTAAAAAATGCCATGTCTCTGAAGCAGACAGAAGCAGAAAGAGAAGCAGAGAGACAGCTCAGAAAGACATTGGTCAGTAGTAAGACCAACTTTGGACGTAATACTAACAGCGCAAGACTTATAATACTAGCTGGACTGTACCACTTGAGTTAATAGATAATTAACTCTATTTCACTGTGTATCTTTTCCAAACCATGATACAACAGTGAATTTCCCATGAGAAGGCCATATTTCTGTTTATAGAATTTGTTATAAATTTGAAGTAAATCATGTTTGTTATGTGTTTGCAGTTGTTGACTTGGATGTTTATGGGTAGTGGTTGGTTGAATTTAATTTTTTTTTTCGTGAGTAGTAAGAAGGTTGAGCCATTTTTTTATGGGTCAAAATATTTTGAGTGACATTGTTGTGAACAAACTAAGTACAGGAAAATCATGTGCACGCTGCAAGAAGGGAAGTTTGGTATCATTCTATGAAAATTGATACCTGTGTTACACATATTTTTGTAATAAAATTCATTTGCTCATTTGTGATGTCAGGATGAAAGCTAAACTTGAGCAGATAATTACTGATATTGTCACTCACATGAACTGTGACACAATGGAAATCAGGCACTTTAATATGACAATGGCCCTACTCACAATGCATTGAAAACTAATGAATTTCTTAGTCATACCTGTACAATCATTACTCCATGAATATCCTACTCTCTAGATTTGGCTCCCAATGACTTCTTCCTCTTCCCCAGGATAAAGTTTAAGCTGATAGTTACCATTTTGACATTGTAAAGGAGGTCCAGCTTGACACACTTAAAAAATTAGAGTGTCAAGGAGCATTCCCAGCCCGGCAGAAATCTTAGCTCTCATGTAACAACAGGTGACAACTTCAAAAGGAATGACGGTCAAATTTAAACAAAATTCAAATAAAGCTTTTCATAGATGAAGTCTTGGAACTTTTTGGTTACACCACGTATATATGAGGTTCCTGTGGTGTAAAGGCTATCATCATAGGAAATGGACATGGTGAAATGAGTTCAAATCCTGGTTGAGGCTGATTGCATTTCACAAAGAACTAATACCATCAGGAAAGGTATGAATCCTTTTATTCTCCCTCCAACTATGGGTAAATGGTAGGGTAGACTGGGTTCTTCAGCCTTGGTTAGGCAACCCGTTTAGGAGACTGAAAACTGAATTCAAACCTGTTAAACGCTGCTTAAAAATTGACTTTGTGTCACTTCTTGCCCGTGTGGAGAGGTTAGTAAATGCATACACACTGTATACATGTGTGTATGTGTGTAGTGGGGGAATCATAAAAATTCAAGTGGAATGTTTCATTTGCTTGGGTCTAAAATATTTTTTTACAGGATGATTTTTTGGAAATGTAACTTACTAACTTGTCAGTAAGAATAGTATTTATAGGTTATTTGAGCATACTTCATTATCTATAGAGTATCTAATTTTAGTTTTGGGAGCAAAGTGTAAATAATTCTGATGTACTGTGAAATGTGTGTCAAAAAAAATCATAAATAAAACAAGTATAAAAAAAATGACTCCTACAGTCATGGAGGATTTACAAATTTGGAATAGATATTAAATTATTATCCATGGTTAAACACGGAAAATTATGATCAAATTTGAAACCCTTTCATAAAAACAACCAAATTTGATATTCATTTACAATACTTCTACAGTCCTGATCACCATAATTGGCACCCTTGAATCTTTTGCTATATCTTCTAAAATAAATAGAAAAGAACCAAATTTATATAAACTTGTTTTATCATCTGCTCTTCTTTGTCAACTCTGAGTTGACAATAGACCAAAGCTAATTCACAAGATTCATTTTTGTTATTTAAGGAGATAATCTACATTATGTACTGAAATTGCAATAATTGTGACCAAGACTGTATACTAAGGATGAACATTTAGTTTTCATACATTTTTTATTTCTTTGAGAAAAGGTTATCCTTCCGTAAATTAAAAAAAAATCTTATTTCAACCTTGTTTTTCACTTCATATTTAGGTGAATTTTATTCTTTTCTCTTACTAACATTAGATGCAAGACAAAGACTTTTGTGTTTTGAAGATAAAATGAGTCAGCGTGTCTCCTGTACATCCTAACTGAGAAAATCTTGCCAAGAAATATCAAGCCCATATGCCTCACTAATATCTAACATTTATTTGCTGAATGAAAGAAATAATTCTCCTGGAGAAAAAAAAATATTTCTGAAGAAATTTTGATATTCTGATGATTAAATTGTTTTATTAGTAAAAATGTATTTTTACTTTTCCTGAAAGACATTTCTGCTAAGCCAAAATATTTTTATTACTTTAAAAATGCTCACCAAGAAAGAATAGTTTTGGAAATGATTGGTTTAGTCCAGTTATGGGCAAGCTGCAGCCTACAGTACTTTCTGAATGGCTTGCCTAATTTTGCAAGGAAAATAACATCTATTAAAATTGGAAACCAATCTTACTTCTTTTATATACATTCTTATTTTGTATTTTTATATTATCTTTCAATTTAATTGTGATTAATGAAATTATTTTGTTGTCAGAATGCTAAGTATGTTCCTGTAATTTAAAGAAAATAGTTTTAATAAAATCTTGATTCTCAGATTAGGAAAATATTAAATTTTTTTCTTCAGAACACAGATCTTATATTGAATACATTGATTTTTCAAGCAATAATTTTTTCTTTAATTATTCTGTAAGGTATCATGTGATATCAGAGATAATTTTATATCAAGACTTCAATTTTTTATGAAAAAGATCTTTTTAATGAAGAGAAAAAAATCAATTTTGCTCTATTTCTATGGCAGATGCTTATATGTATCAGCTTCTATTGTGAAAATGGTTTCGTTACATTCAAATAAAAATTACTTGAATTTTTTTATTAACTTAGCATACCTGATGATGAGCCATATGATAGGTACCCCACCAGATGATGAGCCATATCTCATGGGACCCACCTGATGATGAGCCATATCTCATGGGACCCGCCTGATGATGAGCCATATTTCATGGGCCCCACCTGATGATGAGCCATATCTTAGGTACCCCACCAGATGATGAGCCATATCTCATGGGCCCCACCTGATGATGAGCCATATCTCATGGGACCCACCTGATGATAAGACATATCTCATGTGACCCACCTGATGATGAGCTATATCTTAGGTACCCCACCAGATGATATGCCATATCTCATGGGACCCACCTGATGATGGGCCATATATCATGGGAGCAACCTGATGATGGGCCATATCTCATGGGACCCACCTGATGATGAGCTATATCTCATGGGACCCACCTGATGATCAGCAATGTGTCATGCAACCCACCTGATGATGTGTCATATAGCTCTCCCCCTAATGATAACCTAAGTTTCCTCATGTGTATCATTTCTTGAAAAAGGTTGATCATGCCTGGTTTAGCCTAACATAAAGTCACAAAATAAGCTTCTAACTTAATAACAATGGCTTTCAAGATAATCTTGTAAACCATGTTACCATAAACTACCTATGTAGATATATACTAAGCTCAGCTTAATCTGGAAGAGGTATAACTTCTGGGCACTCTGTTAGGATGGATCTCACTTGAAATGAATTGAGTCACTAATATGTGAATAATTTCTTAATTAGTTTGAGGGTTTTGAATGTTTACTCCATTTTTAATTTTTTTAATTTTTATAAAACAACTAATGTAATGAGAGGATGTATTTCTTTTTTCATTCCTGCCAAATAGAGTGCAAGAGAGGTAGTTGTCTCCCTTTGATTATTACTCATGGAATATTAATGCATTATGCAAAGTAGTCATTGTTTCACTTGTTTGTGTAGAATGACTCACTGGTAATGTTTTCTTTGGAATATATTTATAAATCTACATAATTTTTTACAGCTCCATCCCAAGAATTGTTGCATCTTTGTTTTCATAAGCTGAAAACTGCTTCTTCTCCGCTATTTCTATTTCACTTTTCTACTTGCCTTTTGATTAGAGATCTTTATTGACTATACAATATTATGAATGTTCTTTTACGGCTTTAAAATTAGGGATTAATTCATACAAGCACACATACATATGCACCCATGCAGATATATATACATTCATGCATGTGTGTGTGTGTGTGTGTGTGTGTGTGTGTGTGTGTGTGTGTGTGTGTGTGTGTGCGTTTAGCCAAATCCTCTGCCATAACACAAATCAAGACAAATGATATAAGACAAGTCAGACATATTAGAGGCATTTTCTGAATAAGCAAGGAAAAATTCATTAGCAATGTTCGCCTATGGACTAATACACATGGACCCACCAGTGTTGATGAGAAGCAAAAGTTTACATTCATGAGCTCTGTGAACAGACAGTGTACCATCTAAAGGATTTACATAGTCATAGCTGATAGAGAGTCAAGGGCATTGATGATGATTATAGTTTGAATTCAGTTTTCCTTCTCCAAGATTGGATTAAAGAACCCAATCGGCATAACAATTTACCCATTTCGGGAAAGAGAACAGATAGATTCATGCCTTTCATAAGGGCATTAGTGCCAAATGAAATGCAAACAGCTTCATGCAGAATTTGAACTCAGGTCACCAAATCAATTTCCTACATGTGTGTGTATGTGTATGTTTGTGAGTGTGTTTGTGGGTTTGGTTTGGTTCAGTTTGGTTTGGTTTTATGGCATATCAACCATTGAAGGTTATTTAATGCCAAATCCATTTTTATACACACAAACAGTTATATTTCAAACAATTCAGTTTAGCTTATAAAAACAATTCCATTTCAAACAATTCAGTTTAGCATAATTATGCAATTTAAATGTCAAAACAGTCCTATTTCAACCAATTCAGTTTAGCATAAGAACACTGTTTCGTTCTATTTGACTCATAGATAGGACTCTATCAGGTGATATCACTCCAGGCCTGAGTGGACTTGGGAGCGATGGTAAAGAAGGGGTATTCTACATTCCCCAAAGCTCCAGTATCACTGGAACCTCACTATCAGATTGTTTAGTGTCATATCCAGGACATTTATTGTGTAGAGACTTACCCCTCTGCAGAGAAGCAGTTATTGTATTCTACAGCCCCAGCTTACTGGGCAATGTATTTGTGTGTGTGTGTGTGTGTGTGTGTGTGTGTGTGTGTGTGTGTGTGTGTGTGTGTGTGTGTGTGTGTGTGTGTGCATATGAATTTTTGACCTTATTTTTTACCAGTACACACTATCTTTTTTCAGGCATTTTAAACAAAAATATTTATCTTTTTCACATTTTGGTCTGTAAAGATTTGCACTCTGGAACTATGTAGGTGATAGGGTATCCTTCACTCACCTCATATAAAGTATATTGCCTGTCAGTCAGAGGATGCTCCAATGAACAATGAAACAAAGCCTGGAATAGAAAACACAGAAAGTGAAAGAAAAGATTATATTTCTTTGATACAATGAAATTGTATAACAATTAATAACCAGGGACGTCTATCTTATCTCACTCTTGTCATATTCATATAAAAAAATCTCTTCATATCTATTTAAATTTTTCCTGATCTATCTCTCTACCTAATAGTTGAGGGTGCTGCAGTTTATCCCTCCAATCAATCCTTTAAACATCTCTCTTTTAAGAAATACATTTTAAAAAATGGTTCCTTTTAAAGGAGACACTTGGTACTAAGATCCTTTGATACATTTCAAAATTATGCTCCCATTCCAATTCCAATAATTCAAAGATCTCTTTGATTAAAAATTGTGCTACTTTATATGCTTAAACAAAATACTGAAAATTCAGTTTATGTAATCTGATAGATATAGAGCAAGGGTTCAGTTTAGTATTAATTATATTTACATTGCAAACTGAACCCTTTGCTAAAACCTGAGGAATTTAGGAATCTTCAAAAAATAAAAACCTCCAGGATCTCATCAATGTGTATTTATATAAATTCTCTGTCACTGCCAGAATGGGACACAAGATCAATTTTCAACTTCAGCAGGTTTGGATTCAGAGTTTTCCTTCTCTTTGACTGGTTGCCAAAGAACCTAATTTTCCTTACTATTCACCCTTAGCAGATGTGAGAACAGATGAATCCATGCCTTTGGTTTGGTTTCTTTGTTTAATGGCATATCAATCTTTGCGAGTAATTTAATGCCAAAGCCATCCTTGTAGAAAAATATTAGTGGTACTATTTAAGACATCGCTGAGTGGGGTAAGAGGTTTCATACTTTTCCCATTGGTATTAGTCCAAAAGTGAACAAAATAGTTCAACTGAAGTTCAAATTCACCTACTCCATAAACAACCTTGTCTTTAAATTTGGCTCACTGCCCAGCATGTTACTGGGACCCCCACCTCATGTCTTTTCCTAGAGCTTTAATGTATAGTGAAAAGCCAACAGCCTTATCAAGGGTATGAACGTGGATCACCAATTCCATTTCCTACAATGATAACCATTGCACTAAGTGCAGCTCTATTGGACTTTCCTCAGTAACCATGGGAATATTTGTGGAAACAGCTCTTGTTTGCCTTAAGCCATTCCAAGACAGACAAAAGAAACATTTGGTGAATTAAAGTAATATTGCTTCTGGCTCCTCCCCAAAGAAAAACCTCTCAAGAAACAACTTAACAAAAAAAATATCTATATAAACCTACAATGCATACAATTTGAAAATTTTTAGGCATAAAATAACACCAAACAAGTTGCCGTGTCATCAATATTAAGGAATCAATGAATGAATTATATCTAAATGTGTAAAGATTTGTTTAACCAGTCATAAATGGAAGTTTTACTTAACAAAGAGGTCATTAATTTCAACAAACCAGAATTCTAATAAGTAATTTTATTCAGCTACGTACTGATTATTTTTATAAGCAGTGGGGGGGTGTCCCCGTGGTGTAAAGGTTAAAGTGATGGACTGTGGATTCATAGTAAGCGATATCATACTCCAAGCACACTATTATGTTCACTTTCAGGCAAATACCCTTAGGAAAGGTATGAACCCCCTTATCCTCCCAGTTATGGGTTAAATAGTACCACTACTGTTATTCTAGGAGAATGGCTTTGGCATTAAATAGCCTACTAAGGTTGATATGCCATTAAACAAAGAAATCAAACCTATAAACAGTAACAGAGAATTTTAAAGATATATGCAATTGCTCTTACAATAGCATATATTGCCAGCCTTCTAAACAATTTTTGTTTTTTTTAGTCCTTGTATTGTCTTTGTTATGCCAACAGTGATAGATCATCAATAATGTTGACAACAAAATTTCTTTTTTAATAGAAATGCTTGAAATGTGGCTTAAGGTAGTGGATACATAAGTGAGGTATGTTGAACAGTGTTTGGAAGTTCACCAAATTGGATTCAAGGAGCTGGGGGTGGGAAATGAAAAGAGAGACTCCCTTGAGTAGAGAAGTTGGCAACTGGAGACCCTTGAATCAACACATCTAGTGACAAAGATTCATGCTAAACTTGTTATTTTTTCAGCTTTTCTGATAAGGCCTGGCAATCAGCAACATACTAATTTATATGTAGTTAATCTTTAGGAAAAGCAGGAGTATCCAAATATTACATTGTATTTGATGTGTTACTATTTTAGGCAGACAACACTTCATAATCAAAACCTTAAAGCTATGCAATCTTTAAATCTACAATATGTCGATCTTGTGATTTCTACTCACTTAATCATGATTTATTTAGATACTGGGTACCTCATTTCTTTGGCCTTGCACCAAACTATGCTTTTAGTAAATAACTCTCCTTTATTTTGATCTTGAAAAGGTTTTCATATTTTTCAAAAATGTTGCTTCCCTTACAGGGCTGCACAGGACAAAGCAAGGAATTGTCTACTGAGACAATGCCAGGGGAACAGGATGTGGACCACAGCCAGTCAAGTTTCAGGTGAAGCAAGTAAATTTAGTGCATATTCTTTTATTTATTTATCACTTTGAAACTGTGAGCCTGATATTCTGTGCTGAGCTCACCTTTACTATAAATCAATCAATCCAACATTTTAAACTGGGCATTATTTTACTCTACCGGACCATTGACCAAATGAATAAAGTGTTGGCCCATGGTCTGGGAGACCGAGGTTCAATCCCAAGTTGAGTCATACCGAAGACTCAAAAAATGGTTCTTGGTTCCGCCTTGCTTAACACTTAGCATTATAAGGTATGTAACAAAGGTAAAGTTGAGCAATCCAGGGAAAGAAGTGCTCTTCCTTATACCTCGGTGTTGTAGCTATTGAAAAGGGAGACTTCGGGTTAACCTCGACTGCAGTCACCAACTTTACTTATTTTTACTATTTTAAACTTTTTGATTCAGAGGGATAAACTTAATAGATTTTCTAACTGTTGTTGTCTTTTTTTCTGAATTTTGATTTGGTTTCTTTGTTTAAGGGCTTATTAACCTTCATGTGTTATTTAATACCAAAACAATCCTTGTAGAAGAACAGCAATAATGCTATCTAACCTAAAGCTGAGAGGATAAAGAGGTTCATACCTTTCTGAAAGGGTACTAGTCTGAAAGTGAATGTAATAGAGTAACTAAAGTTCAAATTTGGTTACTACAAGGTCACAGTTCAGCTCTTTAGTCATTACATTATTGAATTTTGTTGGTAATTCAAATTCTTCATTTCTTATTTCACTAATAGTCACCTTTGTATGTGTTCGTAACTGGCATGACCTTTTTTGTTATCAGGAAAGAGAAACATGAAACTTTATCCCAATAATCCATTTCTACAAGCAATCCTCCCTCTTCAGAGAAGGCAATTGTTATTGTAATTGAAAATGTTCTTAAGAGCAAAAGTTATTTTCTTTGGTAATCTTTATCTCTGTATCTGAATGCAAAGGAGATGAAGGTTGAAAGGATTAAATATTTACTAAAATTTGGCTTAGCAATACTTTGATTGGTTGGTTGGTTGGATGGGTTTTATGGTATATCAACCTTTGTAAGTTATTTAATATCAAATCCATTTTTATGAAAATAGTTCTATTTCAAGCAATTGAATTTAGCATAAGTACGCTGTTTAAATGGAAGTACAGTTTAATTGTGAAAAGCATTTCTATTTCAAGCTATTCAGTTTAGTCAAGCAGTTCTAATTCAGCTAATTCAGTTTAGTATAAGTACAGATTTTGTTTACACACAGTTAAAGATCAAAACAGTTCTGTATCAAGCAATTCAATTTAGTGTGAGTACAGTTTCAATGTCAAAAAACAGTTCCATTTAAAATAATTCAGTTTAGCATAAGAACGCAGTTTAAACGTATGTATGGTTTGATTGTCAAAAACCTTTCTATTTCAAGCTATTCAGTTTAGTCAAACAATTCAGTTTCGTATAAGTATGCAGTTATTTAACCCATAGATAGAGCCTTATCAGGTGCTACTATGCCAAGCCAGAGTGGACCAGGGACCAATGGCAATAAAGGAGTGCTCCGCATTCCCCAAAAGCCCCAGCATCACTGGAACCTCCCCATTAGATCGTTTAGAGTCATATCCAGGAAACTCGTTGGGGGAGTCTTACACCTCTGCTGCTGTGCAGTATTCTACTGCTGCCCCAGCCGACTGGGAAAGCAATACTTTGATATACATAAAAAACCTGATGTTTAAGGCTGACCACTATTTTGTATTGCACTAAAGGTCAGTATTCTGGACTCATGAAGATCGGATCAGATACTATTAACAAAAGATGTAATATTGCAATAATTCATGGTATTACTTTAAAAAAAGATATCTGTGCCTTGAAGTAAAGTTTTAATGTCTTTATTGCTTAATTGTTTCTGATATTTTTGTGCTCAGGTAGAGGGTATCCAAAGATCCTGAAGATAAAAGGTAAAAAATTAACTTCTTTGACTTCATCTCTAATTGTTGAATAGCCAACTTGCCATCTTGTCTATTTCTTTTCCTTGGCTGATTTTTTTTCCTGCTGAGATGAATAACATTTTTCTTTCTGTGGACACATTTCTTTATTCATCTTTTTAAGTATCACCAACTTATTAAGACAGCCTGGAATTAGCCTTCTTAGACCATAGATGAAAATTAGGTCTGCTCAGTTTGATAGCTTCATTCATAATCAGCTTTATATGAAAGCTGGGAGCTGCCATTTGGACCATTGATGGAAATTGTTGTCTGTTATTGTCTGTGATTTGGGGTTAACTAATTTAAAGTTAAAATCTAATTTCTAACTTGTGGGATTTTTGTCATCTGACTTACACCTCCAATGAAAGCTAAGCTTTCAAACTTCCCACAAAGGTCATTGCTTATAAATTACACTGAGCTGACCAAGGTATTCCGGTTAAATTCTTTTAAAACTACCTAGACAACTATTCCACAACATATAGAAAACAGAATAACAACACTGGATTTTTAGTTATAAAACACTTTTCCCATTGTCACCACCATTAGCTGGGCATTTTTATCAACAATGAACAAAAGCTTTATAAGGTAAAGGTGATGTAGTTCTTCCCAGTTCTGATGATGGCATCATTATTCTGAAAAAAAACTATTTAGTTCATGTCTCATCAACTAGGTTCCCAAGGATAAGCAGATTAAAGTGTTCATGGTTTGTCATTTATATGCATTTACCCAACCCCTCCATATGAGCAGGATGTGACACAAGATCAATTTTTATGTAAAGTTTAATAGGTTTGATTTCAGTTTTCCTTCTCCTAGATTGATTGCAATACCAAATTTAAAGAGCCCAGTCAGTCTGACTATTTGTCCATAGCTGGTGGAAGGATAATTAGATTCATACTTTCCTAAAGAGTATTAGATCTACAGAAAAAGCCTCATTCAGAATTTGAACTCTGGTTGCCATGTCCATTTCCTATGATGATAACCCCTACACCATTTATATTGCTGCTGCTGCTGTTGATATATAGTACCCCTTACTTAACTATGATCTCATCCACTGTTTAGTCTCTGTAAATGTTCAGCAAATCTTGATGAATGTTAATGAGAGCAACTTTTTCTGCATTGAAAAATTCAATGATATAAATTTGCTTTCATGCCAGATGCCATTTTGCTAGACTGCCTCTCAGCTACTATACACAAGTCCCAAAAAGTTATTTGGAAAAAGGTAAACCACTGCAGACATAGCACTAATCTCAGCTTCTATTGTTGTGGGTGAAAATAGTATACAAAACAATTAACAATTATTTATCAAAATACAATGGTCGAACAATTATATATTCAATATATACAGAGAAATTGTCGCTTTTGTTGAGTTTGAGAGACAGACAATTGAGGTATTTGGCTGGTCTAGTTTTTCTATCTTATTCAATTTTTCAGAGAGTTAGGCTGAAGAGATTTTTCTTTTCTTATTCTCTTGTCTTTGGTGTGGACATCTGATCTCTTCTCTCATCTAACCCGAAAAGCATCTACTTTTAAAGAAGATTCCCCTGGAAACAAACATTCCTGATTGGCTAACCAATCACTGATCATTTTGTATACTTTTACTTCTTTTTGACTGGTCAGTTAATTAAATGTGCTGAATTATGTCGGCAGGAAGAGTATCCCTTCCATGTATCAGATTTTGGTTATTTATCCAATCAAACCACAATATAGGGGCTTGTTTAATTAAGGATCTCAGCCCACACCTTGTTGGGGAGTATTTCTTTTCATTTTAACCAAGACAAAAATCAAAGATCTGATCTTTTTACCCCAACAGGTGGGCAAGAGATGTCATGGTTTAAATTGGGTCAATGCACAGAAAAACCCCAAAGATTTTTTGCCTTTAGTTTTGATAATCTCAAAGTTCGTTTGAAATTGACTTTTCAATTTCTTTCAAAGTATATAAGTTTTTTTTATGTTCTTATAAAAGGAAAATTAAATTGTCCGAAATAAAAAATGTATCATATGTATCATAAGTTTTTAGCACCTTTGAATGCCTCATATTGTCATAATATATGTCATGCCTTGCATTTTTCTATATTAAATATTAATTTCAAAGTATCTTCCCCCTATGACCATTTATTTTGATTCCTCTGTGTTATTTCTTTTGACAATGGTGTAACAAATAGTTTAACATCAAATAGTTGTATTTCTAATTTTATATAATTAGATAAATCATTTATTATTATTAGTGTTATTGTATAGACTGTATTTGTTGTGAAATTGGAGGCATTACTTTTAGAGCATTCCACATACATTTACTTGTTGTATGTGCAATCAAGACAAAGACAAGGATACAAACATGAAAAATTCACAGAATAAATGAGATAATTTTTCTCAGTATTAAAGACAAGATGGTGAATAGAAAAATAGATATTCAGATACAGAGGTAAAGATTACCAAAGAAAAGAATTTTTGGTTCAAAAATGAGTTTGATGATCATCTGTACTTCAGTAGACTCTTATTCTTCTCTTTTCAGAGAAGATTATTTGTAGAAATGGAGTATTGCGGCACAGTCTCAGATCTGTCTTTCTTGATATCCAAACAGGCATGCTAGTGACAATTATATACTAAGATGACTGTTGATGAAATCATTGAAAGATTTGAGTTATTGTATTTGATGTTATATAAGACCCACAGGTACATAAAACTATATTCTGTTAATATCAATCTATAAAATTCCATATAAAAGATATTTGTCCTTTCTGGATCCAACTCTTACATATATAAACATGTTCAATGATAACTTCGAGCCTAGATATCACCAGCATTATCAACTTACACTCAAGATGGTTAGTTGATTGTGTTTTATGGAATATCAACCCTTGTAGGTTACTTAATGCCAAATTATATATATATATATATATATATATACGATTTGTAAATGAACAGTTTGTTGGTAACATTATTTCTAATTAGCCAGAACACATTTGTATGCAGATAGTAGTTAAAAATTAATAATGATCAATAAAAAATATAAAACTATCTTAAAAACTTTAAATTGGTTGAATAGATAATAGCTGAAAAGTATGTAACCTTGCTAAAAGTCCCTGAAATAAGTATAATTTGAAGAAGACTTACAAATCAAATGTTGTACAGATGTAATTACTTTCATGAACTGCGTAATAACTCACAAAGGGAAAAGTAACTGAGTAACTGTTCTCAGGATCAAATTCTCCAGAATCTTCATATACTCGGTTTTTAATGTATAAAAATATATCCTTTATTACATAGTAATTCTTGTCTAATGTTCAACACTATTTTATGAGTTTGAATTAATAAAAGTAATTAACTTAGTGTTTATTCTGATGAAAAGAATTTCATTTAATAATGTTTTCAAAATTTGAATATCAATCATTTATCTTTATTATTTTTTTAGAGATAATCTGATTTTGACAAACTGGATTTGATTCTTCTTCATAGAAGCAGATTGCGATTTTAACCATTCAGAGAAATATTGCCACCAAATTTCAAAATATCCATTTATATTAAACAAAAATGTAGAAATATCTTTTGCTTTCTTATAAGCTTTAAAATGATTGAATATTTGAGTTAATAGCTAAAGAATACAATATCACCACAAGTTTCTGAAATAAGGGAATGGTAAAGACAACTTTATTTTAAGACAATTCAATAATAAACAATGTAAGAATTAAAAAGAAAGAGAAATATAAAATTGTTGATAATTTTGTGGCATTCAATAGAAATAAAAACTATTCTGTTGGCTTAGCTTGCAGACCTTTGAATTACAAAAGCAGAACAAAAGCCAGGATGTTTTTTTTTATTCAGTCAACAGTTAGAATTAAAATATTGACTATTGACTCATGAAACCTTCTTTTTCTTTAAGATTGATAGCACACAAACTTTATATTCTTTAGCTGTTGGTTCATTTGAATATTTATGATAGATATGAAATCTGAGGGGTAAAACTATCCTGCTGAAAAATTAGAATCACTCTAAAAAGAAAATTTAACCAGAGGCTTTCCCATATGAAAAAAATATTTATTATGCAAGAGTACTTCATTTTATTGAATAATGCAGCATACAGTCCACTGACCTCCATTGAAATCAGTGCAGTATTCTGATTGGCTAATATTTATGATGGTTTCATCAAACAGCAATTTTTAAAGATTGAAGACAGTTTACGAAAAAGATCAATAGAATATGTATTGTTTACTGATATTATTTACAAAAGGTAAGACTGCTACATATAAATCACACAAGGCATTCAGATATAGCCATTTTATTGTGTATTTGAAGAGAACCAGTAGATGATTTCTATGAATTCTAGCCCCTAAAATGCTGCCCTGGATGCACTCATAATAAATCTTTCATTTCTTAAAACCTACTCTGAATCATAACTCTTACTAGTATTTCACTCTAGGCTGAGTCATATTATAAATGACCAATCAACAAGCTTCAAATATTTATTGCAAGAGTGCACAACTTTTCCAAATTTTCTCTTTTTTTCCCAAACATCTAGCCCTCACATGTCAATAAAGTATTTTTTGTTTTGAGTTTCATTGACCAGTAAAAATATGGTTATAACTTTATTTTTTGATTCAGAAATATGTCTACTTTAGACAGTTAAAGTAAAACCTGAAGATTCAGGTTAGCTTGCCTGATGGACACGAAACAACGGTTCAGTTTATTATGTTTACTAACATTGTAAATGGAACAAATTACATGTTTTTAAAAGGTAAAGGTAAATCATGTTAAAGCAAAAATGCTTCAACATGGTCAAAACATGACCATAGCTTTAGTGGTCAACTCTACTAGTGAAACATTTTTTGCTGCAAATCACATCTTATATTGAATAAACAGACAAGGTATTTGGCAGGATTTGCTTTTTATCTCTGAGCGGTGAGGTGGGGGTTAGTGCTGCTGCTGCTGCTGCTGCTGCTTAAACAGTTACAAGGCTGGTTCACATTTAGTTTGAAATTCTCTAATCAAGGGTAGATAACTGAATATTTCTTAAATAAACCTTCAGTAATAATCTTTTCTATTCATCTGTTTTTTTTTATTGATTCCTAACCAATTTCTGACAACTCCCTAAATGATTCAGACAAGCATACAAAACATTGAAAACCTCAACAAAATAGTTTTGGTTTGGTTTATTTGATAGTATATCAACTCCTTATGGACTATTTGATGCTAAAATCTCATTCTTTTGAAAATGTTTCATTCTAATCACTATATTTCCAATGCTCCATTGATTTTTTAATTGTTTTTCAATTGCACAGTTTAGTCTATAATCATTTGTTTGCACAACTTTGCATGGTTTCAAGTATTCCTATCTAATACTAATAATTTACACACAATTATATTGTTTAAAGTGATTTTTTTCTATTCAATAATATTGTTTGTTTCACAGTTATATGGTCTAAAGTATCCTATCTAACACCTAAAATTCATAAATGATTATATCGTTTCAAATAACTAATAACAATGATTCTTAGTCAGTGATTAAAACTTCAAATATCTTTTTTTAATACAAATTATTTGTAAATGGTTAAATTGTTTCAAGTATTCTTATTTAGCATCAATATAATTCTATTGAATAATAACTATTTGGTTGCGCAAAGTTATATGGTTTCTTGTATTCCAATCCAATTCTAATAATTTTCAAACCAATCTCTTTGACACATAGATGGAACCCAAATATACCATTGAGATGCAATTAAAATCAATAAATCAATCATGTTAATATTTCTTACTCAAGTATTTTCATTTGTTCTCATACTGTATTTACTATTTAACACACTTTTCTCGATTACAAAAATTGTATCAGAACTCAGTACCAAGTGTCTCCGTTGAAATGCTTTGATATGTTTTAATATGTTTCCTAAATGCTTAAAAAATTGGGTGGTAAATAAACCAGAGCACTCTTGATTATCTCATTGGATTAGTGTGACCCAAGACTAGTAAAAATTAAAATTTGTAATGGTCTGCCTACTTAACTCACCAACCATTAAACAATGCATAATAACAGAGCTGTTGTGAGGAGAAATCAGAAAAATCTTGTAAAACATGCATCTCCTGGCAAATAGGAAAGTTATTGTAAAATAGTTTGAGCCTGGAGAATCACTAAGATCTTAAAAAACAATTCTGTTGTTATCTTGAAATATTGACACTTGGCAATAATCTAATTTAAGTGTTATAGATAAGTGTAATATCCTGGCTACATCTGTGTATTCTCAGTGACCAAGACTGGCCATCTTAAATGCCTGCACTGTCTTCCTCAAGAAAGTAATGTTAAGAGATAATCACTGACCTGTTGAATCATTAGTGATGATCAGACCATCTCTGTAAATGTGTGGAATTGCTCACTGTCTAACTGAACCGTCTAGCAGATCACTTACTGGAGATCAAGTGAGTTGAAGGAGATCAAGTTCCTGATATTGTGCTGGACTTTACCATAACTTGATGCATAAGATAAGCACTTAATATTTTGTGCCCGTGGTGTAATGGTTATCGT
This sequence comes from Sepioteuthis lessoniana, assembly GCA_963585895.1. Classification (NCBI taxonomy): domain Eukaryota; kingdom Metazoa; phylum Mollusca; class Cephalopoda; order Myopsida; family Loliginidae; genus Sepioteuthis; species Sepioteuthis lessoniana. The sequence continues at coordinate 76,853,277 of OY757917.1, read as the reverse complement.
CGTAGGAAATGGACACGGTGACACTAGTTCAAATCCTGGACGAGATTGATTGCATTTCTCATAGCACTAATACCCTTAGGAAAAATATGAATCCAATTATCCTCCCTCCAGCTATGGGTAAATAGTAGGGCAGACTAGGTTCTTCATCCTTGGTAAGGCAACTAGTCTAGGAGAAGGAAAACTCTGAATTCAAACCTGTAAGACTCCGCTTAAAAATTGACCTTGTGTCATATCCTGCCCGAGCGGAGAGGTTGGTAAATATGAATATTTTGTGAGACATAAAGGTCTTAAAGTATGCCAACCAAATGTAAGACTGGGAATAACCATCAAATCTCATTCTTTGGTCAGATGAAATGTTAGAATATGAGAGGAAAGATAGAAATCGCAAATTGATTGGGATGTTATAGTTAAAGCAACTGACAATCTTTACTGCTTATCAGTTTGATTTTAATAACCTAAAACCTATCTCGCTTAAATCTATTTTATTCTCTGTGATCAATTTGTTAAACATTGTGTGTCTGTGTGTATAGCTATCTGTGACTGTGAATGTACTCATGTGTGTTTGTGTACATGAGTGCACATGTATGTGCATGTATGTGTGCACTCAGGTCCATGTGTGTGAATAAATATATGTTTGTGTACATGTCTGCATGTGCATACATGCATGTTTGTATATGTGAGTGCATATGTATATTTGTATGTATGCTCAAGTATGAATACGAGCGTTTGTGTACATTTGAGCATGTATGTGTGTATGTGGGCATGTGAGTGTGCATGTGTGTATAGGTGTGTGTGTGTGAGTGTGCGTGTGAGTGTGCATGTGTGTGTAGGTGTGTGTATGTGTGCATATGAGTGTGCATGTGTGTGTAGGTGTGTGTGTGTGTGTGCATGTGAGTGTGCATGTGTGTGTAGGTGTGTGTGTATGTGTGCATGTTAGTGTGCATGTGTGTGTAGGTGTGTGTGTGTGTGTGCGTGTGAGTGTGCATGTGTGTGTAGGTGTGTGTGTATGTGTACATGTGAGTGTGCATGTGTGTGTAGGTGTGTGTGTGTGTGTGTGTGTGTGCGTGTGAGACTATCTGTGACTTTGAATGTGCCCATGTGTTTTTGTGTACATATGTGCACATGTATGTGCATGTCTGCGTGCACACAAGTCTGTATGTGTGAATAAATATATGTTTGGTAACATATGTGTATGTACATGCACGTTTGTACATATGAGTGCATATGTATTTTAATGTGTATGCCCATGTATATGTATGTGTGTGTGCTCTTGTGTGTATATGTGTGTTTGTGTACATGTGAGCATATCTGTGTGTGTGTGTGTGTGTGTGTGTGTGTGTGTGTGTGTGTGTGTGTGTGTGTGTGTGTGTGATTATCTGTAACTATGAATGTGCCCATGTATGTTTGTGTATATGTGTGAACAAGTATGTGCATGTATGTGTACACTCAGGTCCATATGTGTGAATGAATATATGTTTGTGTACATTTGTGCATGTAGGTATATACACGCATGTTTGTATATGTGTGTGCATATGTATATTTGTGTGTGTGTGTGCTTATGTGTGTATATGTGTGTTTGTGTACATGTAAGCATGTATGTGTGTATGTATGCAATGTGTGTGTGTATGTGTGTGTGTGTGTGTATTGTGTGTATGTGTGTGTGTGTGTGACTATCTCTGACTTTGAATGTGCCCATGTATGTTTGTGTACATGTGTGCACAGGTATGTGCATGTATGTGTGCACACAGGTCAATAAGTGTGAATAGATATATGTTTGTGTACATGTCTGTATGTGTGTATGTACATGCATGATTGTATATGAGAGTGCATATGTATATTTGTGTGTATGGTCATGTATGTATATGTGTGTTTGTGTACATTTGAGCATGTATGTGTGTATGTTTGTATGTGTATGTATGTGTATGTGTGTGTGTGTGTGTGTGTGTGTGTGTGTGTGTGTGTGTGTGTGTGATTATCTGTGACTATGAATGTGTATACCCATGTGTTTTTGTGTACATGTGGGCACATGTATGTGTATATATGTGTGTGCTCAGGTCTGTATGTGTGAATAAATATGTGTTTGTGTGCATGTCTGCATGTGTATGTAAATGTATGTTTGTCTATGTGAGTGCATATACATATATATGTATATACCCATGTGTATATATGTGTGTTTGTGTATATATGAGCATGTATGTGTGTATGGGTGCATGTATGTATGTTTGTGCATGCGTGCATGCATGCGTGCGCGCGCGTGTGTGTGTGTGTGTGTGTGTGTGTGTGTGTGTGTGATTTCTCTTTTTGCACAATATTCAATAATCCCTGAGCTACATTTTATTAATTCTGTTGAAATTTTCTATCAAAATATTTTAAGAAATGAAACAAAATATATCTGGGATAATTATGTTAACAATAGATCTCAGCTAATTTTCCATATATGTCTATGTTTTTACAAAGGTCAGATGAAAAGTTCATTGGCTGATCAAAATACCATCATAGAATGTGATGAAATTAGGTTTATTTTTCAACATATTCCCCCTTGTGTTCCACACACTTCTTCCATCAGAGTTGCTGTGCTTGGATCCCATCAGTCAAAAAAGCCGTCAACTGTAGATGAAAGGGCAGATATGTATTTTTCAGCCCACCTTCGTTTCATACCTTTAAAAAAAATGATTGTATTAAGCTTCCATACTGGATGGTTTTATCCATTTACATCTTTGGATCAGAGTTTCCTCTTTTTAGATCAGAGTTTGTTTCCCATGTTTGAAAAAAAATAGATGTCTTGTCTATTGATTCTATGGATTCATAACTAAATTAACTTATGGACTGGTTTGTACAATCATTCATTAAAATTCCAGGTCTCTGTTTACTCCTTTTATTAAATTTCTTTTTGTTATCCTTCAATTCATTGGCTTATTAAAAAATGGGTCTGACTTGACGTTGATCAAATTTCATGATATAATAACTTGCATGATCAAATTATAATGGCTACATTGTTGTATCGAGTTAGTGGGTGGTCCCCTCTAAAAACAATTTGGTAAAGGTCACCCGCCCTATGAAAATAGTACAGGATATTAGATGAAGACTATCAGCCAAATCATGATCTTAAAAAAACCCTACAGAAATTCAAACTTTTTACTGAAAACTGATTTGTATGCACATATGGAAAAAAAACATGAGCCACATGTGTGTTAAAACGTATTTGAATTAGATAGTCAAAAAAATGAAAGAAATCAAAATACTCTGGTAGATGCATATATTTGCATATAGAAGTGGGTTGTTTAAAAAGTTCTAAGCCTCACCAAGAAAGAAAAGCATAGCTGAACAGTTTTGTTATGGCAACGCACTACGACCTCTTATAAAACTAGAAAAACTGATTTAGATTTTTCTAGTTTTAAAAGAAGTAGTAATTTGCTGCCACAACAAAAATGTTCATCTATGCTCTTCTTTCTGGGAAAAGCTTAGATTTTTTTTAATGCCCCACATAATTTTATAATGGATAATTATATTACCCTTTCAAGAGTGGATTTATTGCAAATTTGTGTTAGATTTAAAGTAACCTTAATTTAGATTTGAAATGGCCAAGAAACTAGCTTGAAAACTAATTTAAACAGGGGTCTGTGATCTGCAATGTTTAGATATGGGAACTGAAGTAAAAATCACTGGAATTATTCATTTCATCATCATCAATTTATGAAAAATTATTAAAAAATTAATTTTGAAGCACAAAGCCAATTCATGAAAGTATAATCTTTATGTATAATTGTGAGACAGTTATTATATACACGTTTCTTAGTTCAAAAGTTCAGATTATCATTAACACACAATTTTATGAAAGATAGAATAAAATAAACTTAGTCATTGAAACTTAAACAATGCAACAAGCTTAAGGCATCACTATTTGCCACCAGTTTCTGTTTTACTGGTTAAATTATTTTCCTTATAAACATATGTTTTTAGGGCGCCATTGATTGATTTTAATGCCATATCAATCCCTCTAGGGTTATGCTATGCATATTGGTTAGGAAAATCCCATCATTGTTAATTCATATTCACATTTTTTGTGTAGTTAATTCTTTAAAAAATTCTTTCTTTTTCTACCTTCCCCTTTCAAATACAGTTAATTTCTAAACAGACCTATTTGATCCATAGTACAGGTATCACCACTCCGGGTCAGTGTGAACTAGGGAGTAATAGCGATGAAGGGGTATTCTCTACTCATCAGACCTCCAAAACTGGAGCCTCACCATCAGATATCATCATCATCATCATATCGTGCTGGCAGCACGGATATCCCTGACCCTCTCTCGCCACTCCTCCCTATCGTTCATCGCCCTAGGCAGGTCTTCAGGACAACATCCTGTATCCTCACACAGCTGCTGAATGTACGTTCGTGCTGGTCGTCCTGCTTTTGCGCGGCCGTGTGTGGGGATCCATAAGAGTACATCTCTTATGAGTTCATCTCTGCTTCTCCAGCAATGTCCTGCATGTCTGGTTCGCCTAACTTGAATAGATTTCGTGATAGGGGGCAGGTGGCCGTACAGTTGGTGTCTTGTGGGGTGCCGCTGCCAGGACTTGTTGAGGATTGCACGCAGCATTCTTGTGTAATTGCCATCTAGTTTCTTCTCGAGCCGTCTTGTTAGCGTCCATGTAGTGCATCCATATAGCAGTATCGATGTGACCGCTGCCTGGAAGAAACTGCGTTTCATTTTATCGGTCAGGTCCGACTTCCATATAGTCGATAGCCTATTGATAGCTGTCCATGCTTTCGTTAACCTCGTTTCGATGTCCTTTTCGGTTGATTCGACGCTGCTTCCTAGGTACGTGAATTTGTCTACTAGTTTAAGAGGGGTTCCTTCTAGAGTGGAGATGTCCCCCGTTTGGTTATAGCACATATATTCCGTTTTGTGTGCATTAACATGGAGGCCTATGCTTGCTGCTGCTCGTTCCAGGCTATGCAGAAGTGTTTCGGCTTGGTCAGGTGTATTTGCCAGTATCGCTATGTCATCGGCGTAGTCGGCGTCGGTAATTGTTGTTGCGGGATATCTTCTGCTTCTTTTCTTCGTCAGTTCGAAGCCATTCTCTTTGATTTTGTCAATCGATGTTCTAAGTACGTAGTCTAGACAAATGATAAAGAGATACGGAGCCAGCGTGTCCCCTTGTAGTACTCCTGCTACAATGTCGAAGTATTCTGTGTCTCCATCTGGTGATCGTACTTTTACTTTAGTGTTTCTATAGAGAATCGTTATTGCCGCTACGGTTTCTTTAGGTATGCCGTACGCTAGTAGGATTTGTTCCATCTTTCCTCTGTGAATGGAGTCGAAAGCCTTGGTAAAGTCGACAAATATTAATGTCGCTTGTAGGTTCTTTGCCCGTACACCTTCAAGGATTCTGCGGATGGTTAGTATTTGTGAGGTCGTAGATCTATTTCTTCGGAAGCCATTTTGGTTTTTTTATTAGCCAAAAACTACCGAGGCATAACACTTACATCCATAGCTGCCAAAATCTACAATGCCCTACTACGAAACCGCATAGAACCCAAAATCGACAACATACTTAGAAAAAACCAAAATGGCTTCCATCAGATATAGTTTTGTGTTTTACCCAGCACTCTCCTTTTTTTAGGAGTGGGTCTTAGACTTCTGCTAAGGATACAGTTGGCATAAGCCCCATCAATAAGGGGTATAACATTTCAGAGATTAAATTGAACAATTCAGTGATGCTCAACCACTTCCCCACCATTGCTTAACAAGGAGTAAAGGGTTAACAGTATCAAGAATGAATTGCTGACCTGATTGGACACTTGTGACCATAAGAGAGATAACTACTCCTGTACTTACACCTTAAACCAAGATGTGAGTTAAAGCTAGGATATTGGTTCTCACAGTCTGTTGTTGGAGTTTATTGGCATATCAACCTTTGTAGGTTGTTACTGCCAAATCCATTTTTATACAATGTAAACAATTCAGTTTAGCATAAGTACAGTTTGTCAAAAACCATTCTATTTCAAGTTATTCAGTTTAGTTAAACAGTTCTAATTCAAATAATTTAGTTTCATATAAGAATGTTTTTTGTTTACACATAGTTAAATGTCAAAACATTTCTATTTCAAACAATTCGGTTTAACATAAGTATGCAGTTTAGTTCTATTTAACCCACAGATAGGGTCCTATCAGGTGCTACCACTCCTGGAGCAATAGCAATGATGGGGTACTCCACATTCCCCAAAGCTCTAGTATCACTGGAACCTCACCATCAGATTGATAAGTGTCATATCCAGTGGTGGTGGGGGTCTTACTCCTCTGCAGAGGTGCAGTCTGTGTATTCTATAGCCCTAACTGACTGGGCAACTCACAGTCTGAAGGTGTTTGTTTTCATAGTTGTACACTGTTTGTGGGACAGTCCCCATTCTTGACATACTAGTGTAGTGTGCTATGTTCAAGATGACTGATAGTAAGACTAAGCACATGTACATTTGTATTTGTACCGATGTATCGATGTATCAATGTGTGTAAAGGATATTGGTAGTTTTGTTTGTAACTGGATTTCAGTTAGATGATTCTATTTTAACTATTGATAACTATTACTCTAACTTTGCATTTCTATCTCTTGAATTTCAAAGAACTGAGCGAGCAAGCGAAAGAGAGAGAGAGAGAGAGAGAGAGAGAGAGAGAGAGAGAGAGAGAGAGAGAGAGAAAAGAACAAGAAATTCAGCCTGACTCAGAACAAGACATCTTTGCCTCGTAAAAAGAAAAATGCTTGTTTTGTTGTATTTGTTTTGTCCTATGTTTTATATATATAGGCTTTTCACTTATCAATTTATTAGAATTGCTTTGTAGGTGAAACATTTTTGGATAGAAAGGTTTATTCTTTGAGGATAGAAATACATTAAGATGGTTTCCCCATGGATTCCCTTCAGTACAGTTATCTCTATTTATTTTCTAGGCATATTTTTAATTCTTTTTTTTTTTTTCAGGTTCACACTGCTTCCAATTTTTATTTTAAAGATTCCATATGTATTTGTTTATAATTGTTATTCTGATTTTTCTTTTAATAAAGTTTTTCCAGCAGGGAAATCAGAAAACAGAAAAAAGAAGAAAGTAAAAAATAAAAATAAAGCAAAATTGAGGAATAAGAGAGATATATATGAAAAGAAAAATGGATATTTTTTTTTTCTTGAATTTTGTATCTATGTTTTTAACTTGTTTGGAGTAAGGATGTATATCAAAGATGGCCACTAAAATCTTTCTTACAACCCTTGGCTCTTTACTCAACATCGGCTGATGAACTAAAATTCTTGTTTGTATTTTAAATTCTTTTACAGTTTTTGATTTTATATTTCATATCCTTGCTTTTTCTTGCTTAATTTACTTAGAACATTTTTACTGTTATTGCCATTGTTTCTGATGTTCTTTCAGGCAATTGATTTATTTGTTTTGTATAAAAGAAAATTTCAAAAATAAAGTGAATAAGACAAAGAAAAGGTAGGGGAGATTTTACTTCAGTTTCTTTTCACCTCTGGTGTCAGACTCAAAGAGAGTTTCTTAATATTTGGAAGTGAATTTATATTTTTACTTATTTATTTATCTATTCATTTAAATTCTCACATGACTAGAGTGATCAATTTGTGACATTCCTTTCATTTATATTTTAAATTTTGTTGATTTGAGCATCAATTTACTTTTTTCTTATTTTATAACATTTTTTTCAGTCTTTCTGACTTTCACAGATTTTGTGCGTGTCTACATCTTTGTATATATATATATATATATATATATATATATATATATATATATATATATGCATATACATACATATATATACTCAAATGCATACATACACACAAACATATATATATATATACATATATATATATATATATATGCCTCTATGATTGTGAGTAAAATAGTGGCAGATAAAGGATACACATTTTATTTAAATATAATCTTTGAAAAAGGTTTATGTTTTTATACAGATGAGCTTTAATAAACTTGAAAATTATACATATATATATACATTTGTGTGTTTGCATGTGTGTGTGTGTGTGTGTGTATACGTGTTTGCATACATATATGGATGTATAATATCAGTAACATTGAGGATTTAGTCTTTAAATTTCTACATTTGCAATAAAGGTCTACAAGAAACAAAAACACTTTCAGTAAATCCTAATATATATATATATATATATATATATATATAGGTAGATAGATAAGAATGGACTTGGATAGGTCAACAAACATACAGATACCTGGACTGTTAACTAGCTATAAATGAATGAAATGAAATTTATACAGATAGATTGATAAAATTTAACTTGGACTGATCAATAGACTGATAAACATGCAGATAGATAGATAAAAATTATCAACAGTCAGGGAATTTATTATTGCTTAAAGAGCTTAAATCATAGGTAATTTTTATATGTACATGCACCCACACCTCTCTCTCTCTCACACACACACATACACACACACACACAAATGTGTGTATATATATATATTTATATATATATATATATAATTTTCAAGTTTATTAAAGCTCATCTATATAAAAACATAAACCTTTTTCAAAGATTATATTCAAATAAAATATGTATCCTTTATCTGTCACTATTTTACTCACAATCATAGAGGTGTATATATATATATATATATATATATATGCTTGTGTGTATGTATGCATTTGTGTATATATATATATATGTATGTATACATATGCATATATATATGCATATATATATATATATATATACAAAGATGTAGACACACATTGAGAGAAATTTCTGAAAGACATTTTTGGAAAGTTTTGCATTTGCATTTACAAATTAGATCTCTTCCCTTATATGCTTAAGCACTTAAAAACATGGAGCGTGGTTATAAATATATCAGTCCAAAGATGTATAAAAAATTTTAATATGAATACATAGGAGTATATGCACATGTCGACATAGGCATATGTATATGCACTCCTGGAGAAGTAAAGCACATTTTTATACAGTTGACTTTTACAACTATAAAATGGATTGGCTAAAAGCGTCCAAAATAGGAAGCAATTAATTGAAATTGACTCTAAAAGGAGTAAAATAATAATAATAATAATAATGATAATAATAAAAATGTTAACTAAGTTAAAATTACAAATTTAAAAGTTACAAGTATCATTTTTTTTGTAGTCTGCTGCAAGTTCTTCCTTCTTGGATGAAGATCAAGTCAGCTCTGTAATAGGAGCACAGATAATAATCCCTTTGAGGGTCTTATATTGAAACAATATATTACTCATAAAAAATAGTCTAATATAAATACAAATAAGCATGGGAAACAGATGACAGATTTGAGTGTCATGATAGGCAGGTGCTCCTTTAATAGCCAACATGAAGGACCTGCTCACCATTCAACGAATGTTGGATGTTCTAATTTCTAATACACAAAAAGAAACTAACAATAGACTAGACAAAGACAACTAAAATAAAGTAACACTGCTATTTTCAAAACAAACCAACATAAAGTGATAATCAGAAAAAAAAGTTTGAGATTTGGGAGGAATTTAGTTGCTTAGTACAACAAGCCAAAGACTTTCCAATCAAGTGACAATTATTTAAAAAATAGGTTTGTTTTCTGATCTTAAGATGCAAGAAATATATTGACAAGTAAGTCATAATGAATATGCTCAAGAAGATCTCTTTTAATGCGCTGAAACACAAAATACTGAAAATTAAAACATACACAGAACCTATCATCCCAGCATCAATTTTAACTTGAGATGAAAGAAAGAATGTAGAATTGATAAAAAAATTATGGTGAAAAAAAAGATGATATTACCATATGTAAGGAACTAAGACTAGAAAAAAGTGAAGTTAGAAATTGAAAAATAAGTTATTAAAAAACTCTCAATGAACAACATCACTGAAGTAAATGGTTTAATTGATAAAGGAGGAAAACTAGTCAGTAACAAAATTGGTATGCCTCTTAGGAACCCCAACTGTCATACAAAAAATACACAAGGACACAATGGAATGAAAAAAAAACAATAAAAGACAAGTTCAGTGAAGACTGACAATGCGGATGGAAGAAATAAACCAAAACTTATTTTCAACAGAAAGGAGACTCAAGAGATATTAAGACAGAATCAAGCAATACAAACAAAACTGGACCTTCCACAATGACTAAAAGAAAATTCTAACTGTAAGGTATTGGAGAAAGCAAAATGACAAATAAACAACAGCATACAAGGGAAGCAAAATTTTCTGAAGCACGATATGGGGATAGAAAGAATATAACAAAAAGGTCAAATGAACAAATAAAAAACAATTTCAAGGATCTGAAGAAGGCCCTGAAGTAGACATACATCTAAATGCACTGGGAACATCATGCAAGAAAATATAAAAGAGGTAAACACCTAGATATGATAGCCAACATGGCTTCTAGTTGAAAAATTCATCTCATTCCAGAACAGATTATCTTAGCAATAGAGTAAATGCCAAGAAGAAGACTACCCTGATATAGAAAGATCCCTCCAAAAAACTATGTCCAACAACAACAGGCTGATAATGTGTTTACCTATGATGTGGAAAATTCAAATCAAGCAGATAGAGAAGAAATATATTACTTGAATGTCACAGACTTTCCAGAAAAACAAAAAGGATGCTGCCAAGGAACAAGCAGAATAGGTGACTTGCTATATATAGATTAAAGCATTCTCAAGGAGGTAAAAACAAAGAAAAATGAAGCCATGCCATTAGTTGATTACAAAAAGGCCCATGATATGGTCCCATAAACATTGATAATAGAATATTTGAAAATGTTCAAAATATCTAACAAATTCATAAACTTCATCCCAAAAGCTATCGAAAACTGGAAAGTTGAATCAACAGCAAGACAACAAACCCATTACAAAGTTTAAAATCCAAGGTCTACAGGGAGACTCACTCTCACCTACAGCTATTTACAGTGGCAATAATATCATTCTTAAGAAAGTTATGGGAAAAATAAACCATCTTATTTACAAGTATGATATCAAGGTATTTGTGAAAAAAGAAAAAGATCTAGAAACAGTATTACAAACTATAAGAATATACAACCTGAATATAGGAATGGGATTTGGGATTGAAAAATATACAATGCTGATAATCAAAAAGGGGAGAAGACAAACAACAGAAGGAATAGAACCACTAAATTAAGAAAACATCAAAATAATTAGAGAAAACTATGTAGTCTTTTTTTGCTGGGCCCCATATATTTTTCCCACATAAATGAATAAGCATTCAATTTGGATGAAGAAGAACACAAAAAAAAATGATTGTACAGACATATATCTACAAAAGTTGGGTTGCAAATTTAATAGTTTTGTAGCCAGATTTATCTGCTCACATCCATCTTGGAACTGGAGAGATTTGAAAAGTTGTCCGTATGGTCTCTCTGCCAGCAATACGAGTCAAAAGAGTTAAAAATAGATGCCAATCCATGCGAATGCACTGATTGGCCCTTTTACTGTCAAGGACAGATAATTAATCCTGTATTTTCTCATAATTACTAGTACCTGGGAATACTGGAAGTGGAGTCCATCAAACAGAAATCAAATAAAAAACAAAAGAAATGTTCTTGAAAGCAAAGTCTGCAAGCAGAAGTCTCATCAAAAGAATAAACACCTGGGATATTAGCCTTATAAGATACTCTAAACCATTCTTAAAATGGACAAGGAAGGAATTCAGACAAATGGACCAAAGAACAAGGAAATTGATGATGATGTCTCAGGCACCACTGGTTGGGAAAGGTGATCTGAGAATTGTGAAAGAGATTAAAATTTGACCATACTAAAAAATAGTATATGCAAAAACCAGAATCTATCCAAAAATTTGAGATGTATAAAATTCTTAGGGGTTGTGACATAGAAACAAATATCCAATCCCAGTGTTATGTTTTGACCTTTTGACCTGGCCAAAAATGCCATTACAAGGTGATGCACCGGAAGGAGGTGACACATTCTAATGGCAGTTATGAGAGGAAATCGCGTGGGCGGAAATTGGCTGATGAAATGGGATGAGCTAAAAAAATCCCCATGGTACACTCATAGACTGATGCACCGGAAGAGAGTGACCTGTGAACTGCATGACAGTTATTTCCGCTTGATGACGATTAAACATTCGATTTCAAAGATCGAGTGGGCGATCGTGTGGACACTGAATTATTATATAACGCAGTCAAGACGGAAGTCAAGTGCCAGTTGAGTTGCAGACAGTTGGAGATGGCGAGTGTGGTAGGTAAAGCCACATCAGGCCAAAGGGGCTTGGGGCCCTGATGAGTTAGGGTCCAGAGAAGATGCTGATAAGATGCAGTAAAGAAAGCCAGCATCCAGCAGAGTGGACCCCAGCATCAGGAGAACAAGAAAGACACAACGTTGACGGTCATAACAATGGGATCAAAATATTACAGTTTATGTTCGGTTTCCAAATCCCTCTCACACGCAAACCCTGAGTAACCCTTTTCGAACCCTTACAAATAAAGTGAGAAGCATATTTTTAAAAAGAAGTTTTGCGTGCGTATTTATTATTGTGTCATTATGATATGGCATATGAGAATATAACACCAGTCAGAAGATCAGACCTAATGTTAAATAAGAAAAAAAAAATTGTCAACCAGTGAATTTTGCTGTTATAGCAAAACACTAAGTGAAAATGAAAGAAAAAGAAGAGGTAAACAAATATTTTGATCTTGCCAGAGAACTGAAAAAGCTAAGGAACTGGAAGGTGACTGTAATACCAATTGTAAATAGTGCTCTTGGAACAGTCCCCAAAGGCTTGTAAAAAAGACTTGAAGAATTGGAAATCAGGGGCAGAATCAATACCATCCTAGTCACAGCACTGTTAAGATTGCCTAGAATACTCAGAAGATTTCAAATGACCTAAGATGACTTGCAGTCACACAGGATCCAGTAAAAGGCCACCAGTTAAACCTGGAGTGAAAAATTTACAAGGAATAAGATAATAATGATAATGTGTAACCATAAGAATCTCAGAATAACATGTACAAATACCAATCTGATATTTAAAAATGTATGAGAATGTTACTAAACTCACAAGCTTTGATATGTATGTGTACGCATATATATATATATATATAAACTAAATCATTTATATATATATATATATATATATATATGTATTTGTATATACATGTATAAATATATGTATGAGTTTGAGTTTATTTGGAGTTAAGCATTATACATGTATAAAAGCATACACATATATACATATACATATTTATTTATTCACAAATATACATATATGAATATATACAAGCACGCAGATACACATGTGTTGGCCTGTGCAAGAGTGTGTATGTATATGTGTGTGTGTGAGTGCACTTATATATATATATATATATATACACAGACACACATGAACTCATACATGTACATGTGCTCATATATGAAGTGGCGCAGGAGAATATTTATAGCTTTAGATAACAATAGAACTTAGGAAAGAAGGAAGAAGTATTTTAAGGAAAATATGTTCAGTTTTAAGCTTAATGTACATTTATAATAGAATTTACTAAATGCTTGTCTAAATGTATACTTTTTTGAATATGCATATACATATAGATATATATTTAAATACACACATATATATTCATATGTGTAATATATACACTATATATGTGTATGTATTCATATGTATGTAAAAAGCATATATA
>OY757917.1:76814586-76837086 GCA_963585895.1 Sepioteuthis lessoniana | reverse complement strand
CTTTTTGTATTTTTATGCTTTCAAAAATATTTTCAGTGGTTTTGTTTATTTGAATGAGATTTTATTGAGTATCTAGCAAAATTGGTCCCACTATAGAATTTCTTTTGAAGCTGCTACCTGTGGCATCTTTGCTGCCATTCAAAACCAATCCATTCTGGAGACAATTATCAAGGTGCCACCTGATCTGACCTTTCACAATTTGGGCAGATTTCATTTCTACCCAATAAGCACATTCTAACACATACCCATCTGGTTTAAAAGGGAAAGTTGTTATTTTCTTTAGCTGTTGTGGAAATTGGCTTCTGTGATTAGAAGATAAGAATCTTTTTTTTATATTGTTTTAGTTCCTGTGTGCCTCAGAGCTGTGGATAAATTCTTTCCAAGTATTAATTAATAGCATTAGTAGCCAATCACAAGGGGATAGTTTAGAATAAGGTACAAGTCATTTTACATGTCTTGCTGAGAATATTTCTGTTCTTTTCTTTGAAGTGAGAAAAATCAAAAATCAAGTAAAAAAAAAAAAAAAATTTTATTTTTATCTTTTACAGACTTTTACTTCAAAGCTTTTTTCATTCATTTACTCTCAATGATTCCATTATATTATCAACATTATATATATATATATATAGTATATCAAAGGCATTTAAAATTTTTACAGACATCTTTTTCAAAAGCTTACTTTACGTAAACAACTAAATGCTATCAATAACTTTGCTACTTTGTTAGTATTATGCATATATGTATATATATATATATATATATATATATATATATATATATATATATATATATATATATATGTATTATAATGTTAGCATTTAATATATATATATATATATATGTATCCGGGTGCATCAAATTATTTTATTTTTACAGACCTTTAATACAAAGGCTGTTTCATTTTTTACACTATCTACATCTATGACTACACTATATTATCAAAATTATTTCTATTACATTCACTTTCAGGCTAATGCCCTTGGGAAAGGTATAAATCCCTTTATCCCTCCAGCTATGGGTTACATAGCATCACTGCTATTCTTTGGCAAGAATAGTTTTGGCATTAAATATCCTATAGAAGTCGAAATGCCACTAAGCAAAGATACCAACCTGAAATTATTTATATTGAATATAAATGAGTATATTGATATGTTTACTCAGATATTTCACTCTTTGCTAGTTTTTCATACCACTTTTAACTGGTGGTCTTTCACTGGAGTCTGAGTGACAGCAAGTCTCTTCAGGTCTCCATTCTTCCTCTGATCTCCAGTTCCTCAAGTCTCCTTTTTAAGCCTTTATGATCTAATGGTTTGTAGAATATTTTTAAAGATCCATTACTACTGAGACCATTGGTAGTAGTTTCATACTTGCGACATACAAGTATATATTTACCTAACCCTTACACTACAAGCATGATGAAAGACAAGGTCAAATGGATTGAATTCTGAGTTTTCCTCTTAGACCAGTTGCCATACTGAGATTAAAGAGTCCAGTCTGCCCTAGGATATATATAGGAGAATAGTCGGATTCATACCTTTCCCAAAGGTATTAGCACTATATAAAATAGAAACAGCTTTGTTTAGGATTTGAACTTAGGTCACTGTGCCAATTTCTGACAAAAATAACCATTACACTATGAGTGCCTCCAAGTAATCTATGTGTAAATATTTCACATAATTTATTCTTTCTTTTTTTCTGTTGCTAGTGTAATTGTTTACTTGTAAAATACTCTCCAAATCAGATGAGATAAACTGAACCGAAATAAAGACAAAATGTAGATTACTTTCTTTCCTAGAGTGTCAGCAGGCTCAAGTTTAGTGCTCTGACTACAGTCAGAACATAGATAAATAGATTTGGAAGACTTTGAGCAAAGAAAATTTCACCAGACTTTTGGCCAGAAGATAAACATGTGTTATAAAGAAAAGAGAGAGAGAAACAAGAGAGGCCATGCATCATCATTAGGGTTTTATATTGATTGTATGAGCTGACCTCCAACCTACAAGTCTGATTATCTTGTGAGCTTGCTGTGATGTAAGATCATCTGGAACAGTTTCTTGCTTTCCTGGTTCTCAGATTTTTTATGGGTGGTGACAAAGTTGACCTTTCGTTTGACCCACTCACAACTCTATTGTCTGCCAAAATCAAGGAATGAAATAACAAATGAGCCTTGGACATATTTTGTTCCAAGATTTAGGCCAGGAAAAAGACTCAAAGATTTCAAACATGACAAAGGAAGGTGAAGGGATGGATGATTTAGTAATTGAGCCTATTTGTTGTATGTGTGTATATGAAGTTGAATGGAGATTTATTTTTTTATTTGGTGTTGAGTAGGGGTGGGTTTAATGATATTTAGTAGGCTTTTGGTTGTTATGATCAAAGGAAGAAAAATTCTGAACGTTTTGAGAATTGAAGTGGGAACACTTTATTTATTTATTCCTTTGTCCCAAAATGAGAAAATAATTCTTTATTTTTCTCTTTTGATAACTTTCCCCTTTAATTGAATAGGAAACCAACTATTCCTTTTTTTAGTTTAGATTCATGTTTGTATACATAAGAATTGAAGTTCCTGCTTTTTAAGAGCTTTAACATAAAATAGTTCTAATAGAAGGCAAATAGTCATTCACAAAACTTGAATTAGTTTGGCACATGTCCAGAAATAAGGAGCACCCAATGAGATTCAAACTCACTATCAATGGTCTGCTAACTTAGCTCAAAGATGATTACTCAGCAGGAAGCACCTGCTGATTGAAAGCAAGTAGAATAAAATTTATAGAATATGATTGATAATGACTCAGTTCTGACAATTTATTACATCTAAAATAAACAAATGGAACAGATGCAGACTTTTAAAATTATAAGCTAAAGATATTTGAATCAACTATTTTTTTCTGCAACCTTTTAATTCTAATCCACAAATAGGATTGTTATAGATTACAGACATCACTACTAAGTTTCTCTTTTTCTCTCTTTCACACAAACACACACACACACACACATATATATATATATATATATATATATATATATATATATATCTTTGACAGGAGTTTGGTTACTCTTTATCTGTCCCACCAATAGAAGCTCAAATGATTTGATTTATAGCAACCAAATTTTGCATGCCCTCTTATTAGACTCAATGGAAGGTTTTCAACTTTGAATATTTTGGTTCCTCATAACATCACCTTGAAGGCAGTTCATATTAAGAGAGTGATTTTATTTTTTCTGCAGTTAGTACAGCTCAAATATGTCGTATTGTCATCTGCTGATTCATGCAGAAATATACATATATATCCTGGATACACACTGACGCAATAAATAAGGACGCAGTAATAAACGATGCAGGAAGAAAGACGCAGGAAGACTTCTTTAACAATATTTTACCTCTCACTTTATTGCAAGGGTTCAAAAGGGTTGTTCAAGGGTTGCATGTGAGAGGGAGCTGGAGACCAAACATAAACTGTAATATCTTGACCCCACTGTTATGACCTTTGTGTCCTTCTTGTTCTCTAGGGCTGCTCAACCGGAGGCCTCGGGCCCACTCATCAGGGCCCAAAGGCCCCTTCGGCCTGATGTGGCTTTCCCTACCACATTTCGTCTATAACTCCGTCCAATCTTCAACTCAACTGCCTCCCTGGGCGTCGAACTCAACTGGAACCAGAACTCAATTCAACTGGCTCGTCAAACTCAACTCAATTATATAATTGTTCGACGCCCACTCGATCTTTGAAATCGAATGTTTAATCGTCATCAAGTGGAAATAACTGTCATGCAGTTCACAGGTCACTCTCTTCCGGTGCGTCACTCTGTAAAGTACCATGGGAATTACCTTGTCCCATTTCATCAGCCAATTTCTGTCCACGCAATTTCCTCTCCTAACTGCCATTAGAATGTATCACTTCCTTCCGGTGCATCACCTTGAATGGCAGTTTTGGCTGGGTCAAAAGGTCAAAACATAACAAATACTGACATGACTTATGCCACGGTATATGGTTTAAACAATTCTTCTTATATGCCTCTTGCAACATCAGATAGGTCAATGAAAAGTTTCCGTAATTTGAATTAGAATTTTATACAAACACATTGCTTTTCAGTTGTTGTGGTTGGCAAAAACAACAAGTACATTATATATACATATATCCACTCAGGCATATAACAATACTCACAAATTTATTTGGATGTAGTTTGTTTTAAGTAAAACATTTGCCACACAACATTTCACTGGTTAAAACATCTTATAAATGTGCTGTTTTAAAAGTTTACTTTCTTTTTGGAGCAAAACTAAAGATTTATTGGTATACTGTTGTCTCTGGGGCACTAGAATATATCTTGGGGACACAGCTTCCCCTTGTCAGCGTCACTCCATTTTTTTTAGATTAGTATAACTGACTATTAACAGATGAAAAATTTTTACATCATTTTGGGCTGATTCTTTTTTTAATTTGTTAATATCTGGAAAATATTTTTACAATGTTTCAATGAATAGAAGCATTATTGTTCAGCTGTATTTTTATGGATATTTTGGTCTGGACTTGAAAAACAAATTTTATTTTGGTTTGGTTTCCTGTTAAGCTTTGACATGAACCATAATAATCAGGTTTTATTTTATTTTCATGCTCTGTACTTTTTGTAGCATCAATTGAAAATATTGTTTTGGAATTTCTTCAATCACTTGAAAATTTGCCTTTACTTCACTCAAGTTGAAAACTGTCTCTTATTTTATTTTTTTCAAATAAAGTCCTTCTTAGATCAACTGATGATTCATTGTTTCTAAAACGAAAAAAACAACAAAAAAAACAAAAAAACAAACAACATAGAAACCACTATTTCAAAACTAAATAGACCTAAATGAATATTATTTATTTCCTAGATATTTCATGGTGTTTTTGTTATGCTACAAACAACTATGGATGGTAATAAATTAAAAAAATGTTTTAATTTTTGGAGAGTTAAAATTGTTTTTGGGGACAGTGGTCAAAAAAGGTTATTGTTAAGACCTGATAGAAACACACACATACACACACCTGCTGACATATACTCAGATTTTTCTGGGACAGTGGTAAAAAAATTAGTCTGGAGTCCTGTTTTGAAGCTGTTTTATACAAGTCTTTTTCAATAGTAAGACATTTTCCATCTGAAGAAAGTGGGACAAGAATAGTTTTATGTGATGTCATATTAATGACATATCATCAACCACTCCAGTCAAGTTGATAATTTCCTTGCTTTCAGTTGATATTATTATCATCAGCTTGGCTATTGCAAGTCATTTCTATCATCTAACAGCATGTTCTCAATGCTTTGTTTTTCATTGAATCCCTTTGATTGTCATTTTCTTTTAGAGTTGTCTACTAAATGAGTAAGTCATTCTCTTCCACATACAAACCAGCTTAAGCACTGAACACTTTCCCTGTATATGTTTTTAATCTGCCAGAGTAAGACAGAGAAATTTCTTTTATTTTGTCTGCTGCCTCTAACCAATAAAGTTATCACAAGATATCGTGTTGCTGTTCTCACAAATAAGAATATACTTGTTTTTGAATATTTGCATTTTTATGATTAAACTATTGATAAAAATACTATTACAAATTCATAACAAATTGAATCTCTTCTTTAAAAGCTCTTTAAAAATTCAAAATTATAAGATCCATTATATCACATTCCATGTAATGAATATATTTTTGTATCAATGTAGGATATAGTCCAAGGAAAACAAAGTGTGAAACCAAATCTTGTAAATTTAGGCATGCACATAATTAAATGATTTTGATTCAAAGGGTTTAAAAAAGAAGTTATTCTGCTATTGAAACTATCAGAATTACAAATTCAGGTTTTCATTCAGGGTGTTTCAACATTTGGTCTTTCTGTGTACTTCACAAACTTGGATCTAAGTTGGACATATTAGGTTCCTTCTGGTCATTTTTATAAAAAGATGGTATCAGATACTCTTATGATACTAAGATGTTTACAACATTGTTGTCTGATTAGTGTTTATTTTTGCTTGCCATTTTAGACAAGAGCTGATCATGTTTTCTTTTCAGTGTATGCTGGATGATCAAAAGATTTTAAGATCGAATGTTTAAGATGTGCGTACAGTGGAGCAATTTACAAGGTGCATACAATAAGTTTCCAGACTTTTTTCGTATGGGCACTTAAATGGTCGTAGATTCTTGAGAATTCCCTATGTTATTGCTATACATCTAATGAGATGACTTGCCAATTTTTATGATTTCAGGTTCAAATGAACAGCTACAGCAGCAATTGGAATACACCCTACTAAAGCCTGATTATCACAGCTGGAGAATTTCAAAAATGCAATCTGACACTTTAGAAGAACGATATGCAATAAAATAGTATTTTAAACTTGGAAAAAATGCCACAGAAACGTATGAAATGCTTTGGACTGCTTTTGGAGAATCTTGCATGAATTGAGCATCAGTTTTTGAGTGGCATAAGAGATTCAAGGAAAGCAGGGAGTCTGTGAGGGATGATGAGAGGTGTGGGAGGAGTAAGGAAGTCAATACACCACAGTTGATTGGCCAAAGGGTTAGGGTTAGGGTTAGGGTTAAGGTTAATATGTTGAGGTTTTAAGGGAGTTCAGGAAGAGATTCCATCAGAAGAGGCCAGCACTCTTCAAATCAGGTCAGTGGCATTTCCAGCAGGACAATGCACCTGTCCACAACTCCATTCTTGTCACAGACTATTTGACCAAGATGGGCATCAAGACAGTTCCTCCCCCTCCCTATAGTCCAGACCTTGCTCCCTGTGACTTTTGGTTATTCCCTAAACTCCAGCAAAAACTTAGAGGCTGATGTTATGAGAGAATTGAGGCGATGAAAGAGGCTGTGATGAAGGTCATTGATATGCTCACACAAGAGGACTTCCATGGGGCCTTCCAGAAGTTGTTGGAATGGTACAAGTGCATTGCAGCCAGAGGAGATTACTTCGAAGGGGACTAGAGTTTCATGTGTGTACTATCAATAAAAAGTGCCCATACGAAAAAAGTCTGGAAACTTATCGTATATAATAAAGTGATGATGTCAAGGTACCAAGATTACTGTTTAGATGTGCGCCCAGCTGAGCAACTTACATAATAAAGTGATGATGTCTGCATATGAAGATTACTGTTTAGATGTGTACCCAGCTGAGTAACTTACATAATAAAGTGATGATATCTAGACATCTAGATTATTGTCTAGATGTGTGACCAGCTGAGCAATTAATATAATAAAGCGATGATATCAAGACATCTAGATTAAGTCTAGATGAGTCCATGCCTATTTGAACAACTCCTGAATCTAGTCTCATTATTTTTTTAAGGAAATGTTTTAGGCAAAACACAGGATTATGTATAAGTAATATTCCCCATACTCAGTTGGTCTGGTGCCACGTGACTTTTATTGTTTCTTAAAATGAAAATGAATCTCAATAGTAAGATTTGAAGGTAAGACATTAAAAGAAATCTGTGCAGCTTCATCCCATGTGGGAGTCAAAGGAGGGTGGGGTCAACCAATAAAAGCTTGCCAGAATAAGTTGTTAGAATTCCAACTGAACTATCTTTTTTTAAATTAAGATTTCATTTATTTTTCATTTAGATTTTTGTAAATAAATCAGTTTTGATATTTTTTAATACACCTTATATGTTTTATATCTTTCTTCTGTTTAGTTTAAATAAGATTCTAATTCACTTACATAAAAGTCAAGTTGAATCATCTTTTTTCACCAGATCGACAAAGTTAAGCAGTAACTTTATTGAAAGAAAGTTATTTTTCATTGTCATTCAGGACAGAACATCTTTTGTTTTCTTGCTTAAATCTATTTAGGAAATAAAGTGAATACCTTTGAAAATATTGGCTTTGGTCAAGATAGGAAATGATCACTCAAATGTGTTGTATATCAGTTACTTAAACATATATAACATTAACAAATCATGAATTTGATATATAGTTATGTAGTTTTGTAGAAATAGATAATTAAATCTTCATTAACTAAGTTTCACTTAATTGTGGCACAAAGGCCAAATTGGGAGTTCGACTCTCGAACAATACTCTACCAACATAGCTCACTAACCATTACATTATTTTAAGCATTCAGAAATTAATGATAAAGTAAATAAACAAGAGTTTAATTTGTCATTCAAAAACTTTTCTATTCACATCACTCAGATTAAAAGAGAAAATGATGGTAGACCTAACTGTTTACTAGTAAAAACAGTTCTTTCTTTTTAAATTCCCTCTCATTTCTTATTACTCATTATTTGTATGTTTGTTGTTGTTGTTGTTGTTGCTGTTGTTGTTGTTGTTATTGATTTTTTTTTTATTCATCTCTGTCAATAGCTATGTTTCATGTTAGAAAGGTGATTGGTTTGTATTTAATCAATCAAAATGTCAGCCATTTCTTAAAGAGATTTCATGAGAAACGTTGGAGCTTTCCTTTTGGAGTTTCTCATAATCCTCTTGGTATTATGTATGATTGTGAAATTAATCAGAAAATTTGAACTCTGTATAAAAAAAAGCATCATTTATGCAAACAGATGTAAATATACATCACTTGTGTATTCTTGTTATTGTCACCGGATGTCACTACAATTCTGGACATGATACTTTGGCATATTACAAAAAAAAATCTTAAAAGAAAGAAAAACTTCTATGCATTCTTATAGCAAAACCTTTTCCAATACTTTCCTAGTTGATATAAATGGCCAGTCAATCATTACTATTTTATTCAGTGTTATGAAATCTCTCTAAGAAATCATCTGCGTGCTAAGAAAACATTAACAAGTCAAGTCAATGAGTATTTTTTATTCGTATCTATACCAAAGTATTACGTCCAGCATACTAGCACATCCTGTTACAATAACCAACACAGGCCACTTATATTAAATAGGAATTCACAGAAAGGAAGTTTTAAGTTATAATTTCTCAGTACATATTTAGTTAAATGATATTTATCAAAAGCAATGACATCAAACTGGGCATCATTTTTAAAATTTTTAATGATTCAAATTTAATTTGGGCATTATAAAATATAAATGATGTCAAAAAATGGATAATAATCAATTTAGTAATTATCTACCCTTGACTAATTATGAATATTGAAAGAGCCGTGTTACTACGGAAATTGTTATTAGAGGCAACAGTCAATTTAAAAGAAGAGTCGGCCAAAAATGTAGTCTCTTTTCAATGTGAAGACTAAACTGTGGCAATGATGCCACATTAAAATAAAGCTATCTTCATCTTATCAAGCAAACCCGCTCAAGTAAAAAGTATACAAAGAAAAGAAAAGTTATAACCAATATACAAATTTGTTTGTATGCATTCACTTTATCCACTACAATTCCTTGTCTCTAAAAAACATGTATTGAAAAATAATCAGAAGTCTCCATGAACTTGCTAGTAAATTAGAATAATAGTTTACCACAAATGGTTGGATTTATACTCAATAAGCCCTCCATAGGCAAAAACACAAACTAATGCTCTCTTTCATTCATTCAATCATTTACATGTTAAATACAATATTAAGTCATTGAATACTAATGACAACCTCTTTGACCAGTGATAAATAGAAAGATAAATGAATTTCCACATCTTCAGATCTGAATTCACATAACTCAATGAGGTGCTCCACTTATATATATATATATATATATATATATCCTTAGAAACATTTTTTTAATCTTCTATTTTGTTGTTCCCCAAACTTTTTAGACCATCAACCCCTTTATGCAATACTTGATCTCTCATGAAATATGCAAATTAGATTAATTCCTTGGTAGATATGCAGTTTCCATATACATTAGTGCAGAAACCTACATACCAATCTTAAAAATATTGTTGCTATGTATTCCTTTGCCCTGTGACTGTCAATCTTTGCACGTAAGGATACGAAAAGAAAAAAAAACAATTATTTAGTGGAAATCATGTGAAATATCTAAAATATGGAAAATAATTCAGCAATTTAGTATAATTAAAATATGTGGAAATACAGCATGATAAATGAGTGTGTCCCATGAAAAATAGAGAAATATTCAGAGTGGAGAATCTCTTTGCTAATATTTAGTAGAGATTATCAGTCTATTTTTATTTCCTAATGTCATCTTTCAGACCTGAAAGTTCAGTTTTTGACCTCCACCACATTCCTTGACTCTTATCTGACCCCAGGTATTTATCAACTCCTTGAATAGTCCCATTAAATCCAAGGCATCAGTGTTGACTATTTTGGAAATCTCTGTTCTATAACCTTTTTTAACTTTTTTTCTTATCCTTTGTTAATGTTAAAGAAAAAATATCATATTTTTGTTGAATTAATGACATCCATTTTGTTTCTTGTTTTCGGGTTCATTTTTCAATTAATATTATTTTAATACTTCATGACCAGCTTCTTATAATTGGCAACCTTGGATGTTCCTAAAACATTTTAATGATTCATGTAGAAATCTTGCAATGTCACTGACCAAATTGATTATGCAGCTATTAAATTCCATATTTTAAACCTGTCACTGAAAAAAAAAAAAGTTAAATCTATAAGAACTGACTTTCCCTGTTGTTACATAATTTGTTTTCTATATTGATGCATGCAATTTCTTCATATGGTATTGAATTTATTGCTTATCCATCAAGCAATTTAAAGATTTAGAATGAATAAAAAAAACATGGTTGTAAATAATCAATATTCAATTATCAAATAAGAGTTGTGGATAGTCCTGTCAATATTTCATTGTTTATTCATGTTGGTATATTGATTACCTATGAACATATTTTTCAAAGTTTATTACTTTTAAAATATTCTCAAAACATACTTTAAAAAGATGAAATATATTTTCTGAAATCAGATTATTTTACTGATTTTGTGCCTACTTATTTATGTTGCATGAAAAATATTCATTAGTCTTGCTGTACAGCTGGTGTGTTAGTTATTGTTGTTGGGAATGAATTCAGTAAGGTGAGTTTAGATTCTGAACAAAACTGTTTGCATTTCAATTAACGCTAATGATAATCAAGATAGACATGATTTCATCTCTTTTCTTCTCAGATATGATTAAATATAATGGTAGACTGAACAATCTAGCCTTTTTAGGCAACCTGTCTAGGAGAAGGAAAACTCTGAATTCAAACCAAACTTTGCTTTCATAGAAAGATCAAGCATCAGAAAGAACATTCCACCCATAAAATCTTTCCATTTGGCAAGCCATGCTAAATTTATAAAAAAAAACTGATGGTAAAGACTGATGGAGGTGAGGATGAGGCACAAACCTGTTCTCCGAAAATGGTTGAGATAGAGAAATAGAAGTCAAAGGTGAGCACAAAAACACTCATTGAAATGTATTCCCCAAGAAGAAAGATCATAAGATATTGTCCATAGTTTTGAGAAGGGTCATTAACAAGATAGAGTTCAATTGTTTGAATAATTCTTTGAAAGATGATAAGTTATAGAAGATAATCAAAGTGAGTTTTCTTGTATAAATTTGTATGTCCCTCTTTTTCTTTTCTAGAAAGCTATTAGGAGTCATGATCACACAACTCAATTCATATCTCTTTGGCTTGATATGAAGAATTATTAACTTATTTTTCTTATCTATTAACATTTTCAAAGGAGACAAAAATTATTTAGATGAATCAACTTGGGTTTTAATGAGCACTTACTGAAAAAGAAAGTATTAATTAATAACTCACATTGCTAACTCATGAAAAAATAAGATTATGTATGAATAATATACAAGTATACATGTATATACAGTTGCTTGTTAAAGTATTCAACCCACCCTGACCTAAAGTGTTTTCCTATTGTGTTGCATCATAACTGGGATTATAATTACAGTTGGAATGGGCATAATTTGATTTGGTTTGGTTTTATGGCATATCAACCATTGTAGGTTATGTAATGCCATTCCATTTTTATACATATAAACAGTTGTATTTCAAACAATTCAGTTTAGCATAAGTACACAGTTTAAATGTCAAAAACAGTTCTATTTAAAACTATTCAATTTAGTCAATAAAGTTAAATGATTCCAAGCATTGCTATGTATCACTAACAGTTCAATTAAATATCAGTCATTTGTTTATGCAGTTAAATGGGAAACAGTTCTATTTCAAACAATTCAGTTTAGCATAAATGCACATTTTAGTTCTATTTGACCCATGTGGTCCGCTTGGTGGCCGAGAGGTCTAAAACTTAGTCTAACGTAAAGTTGGATGGGTTTTGATCCTGGTTTCGAGCGTCCAGCGTGTCTAGCCACACTGAAGAGTTCTGATAGAACGAAACAGTCTGTCTGTGGATGACAATATATATATATATATATATATATATATATATGCTAAGGTTCGTGCAAGATCTATTTGACCCATAGATAGGACCCTATCAGGTGCTACCACTCCGGGCCAGATTGAACCTGGGAGCAATGACAATAAAGGGGTATTCCACATTCTCCAAAGCTCCAGCATCACTGGAGCCTTTCCACCAGATTGTTTAGTGTCATATCTTTGTCTTACCCCTCTGCAGAGATGCAGTCATTATATTCTACAGCCCTAACTGACTGAGCCCGGGCATAATTTGAGTTTCATGACATACCAATAAAGTTTAAGATACAACCTATTTTTTTAATATCAAAAAACAAAAAAGGAATAAGATTTTAAGAAACAAGCCTAGAGCAAACAATAAACAACCATTTAATTTAAACCATTGTGAAAACAATGGGTTAAACCTTTTTGTTATCTTTATCCAAAACAGTCATGGAAACACACAGTTTAATGATAAAGAAATCTGTGAAGATCTATGATCACCCTAATCCTGAAAAAATAGGATAATTTATATTCTAATAGGTTTCTAAGGTTTTGTTGTTGAAAGAACAAGGAAATAAAAACTGTGGGAAAAATTTTGTTGATACATGAACTTTGTAAAAAATGATCAAAATTAATATTTGAACATCTCCATGAAAATCATTGACTAAAAATTGAAATTTTATTAAATTTAAAATTTATATCAAAAGGATTTTAAATCATAGAACTGTTGGGATTACGTTCCTTGCTTTCCAAAATAGTGCTTCTAATAGCCACTAGGGGGCATGATCAAAGTAGCATTGTAAAATGAGCAGCAAAATCAAAACTTTTTCTCTTTGTTCCAGATTTGACAAGAAGAAAGCATGCACAAGCGTGTGTATCTCCTTTCATCGCAACAATATTTGTAAGTCATACCATGCACTGTACCATACGTTAACATAAATCTTCATACAACAACTCTTATTCTATAAAGAACTTTTCAACTACTAGATATGACTTTCTATCAATAATGTATTCATTGTATCCAATGTAAATCCTCAATCCTTTTTATTAAGTTTGCTACGGCAATAAATATTTTATTGTTGATTCATCATAGATCACTTTAAATTGTTTGGCATGAGGAAATGTTAAACTATTATACATTTCCTCTGCTACAAATGTCCAAACTGTGTTCCTCATTCTCTAATAATTGAGGCCGGGAGTTTTGGTATTCAAATATGATAACTAAATGAAGATCAACCTTCGAGCCATCAACACTAATATCCGCTTAAACTAATCCCACAAGCTTATTTAATATATGTAATAGAAACCTTTTTTTTAACAAGAATGACATATCGAACAAAATTCATGACTGAACTTTTAAAATAGATATCTTTTCATAAAATTACTTCATCAACAAATTTTCATAAAATCATTAAAAAATAAAAAAAATATGATGTCAGAAAAACTTGAGTTATTGCACCTCACATTGATATTTCATGATTCCAATTCTTTTATACAATATCCAGTTTGCTACTTTCAACAGCACATTAAATTACTGCCAACTTAGAGACATCAGTTCTTTTTAACTAATGAACTGAACAGAAGATATTTACTAGTGCACACACACACACACACACACACACACACACACACACATATAAGCCATTATGATTAAATTTGTTTGTGTTTACATGAGTGATGATGATGAAATAAACCAATTATATTAATTGCTTTGTCAGTTAAAATACATTGACTGTATCCCTTGCAGAGGATACAATCAGTATCAAAAAGGGATAACCCGGGTGTAACACTAAACTGCATCAGATGGAGAGGCTTCAGCTCTAGTGCTCTGGGAAGTTTGGAGTACCTGTTCATTGCCATTACACCCGAGTCTACAGACTCAATGTCAGTAGTCAAGGACCCATCTATGGGTCAAATAGATCTGTTTGAAAATTATTCATATTCCTTTGAGCTAAGAGCAAAAAAACTCTTAAGAAACAGCTATAAAAAAGTAAATATGCATGCACAAAGAATGCGATTCAGTAGCCACAAGGTATAACATAACCCTAGATGGGTTGACATGCCATTAGAAAAAAGATAAAAAGGAGACCATGTAGCATAATGGCTTAAGTGCTGGAATACAACCTCAAAGTAAGTGAGTTCAAACTCCAGTCACACTATTATGTTCACTTTTGGACTTATACCCTTGGGGAAAATTATGAAACCTTTTATCGTCCCACCTATGGGTTAAATAGTATCCCTGTTGTTCTTCTATAAGGATGGCTTTGGCACAAAATAACCCATGATGGTTGATATGCTATTAAACAAAGAAACCAGAAATCAAAAATACAACTGACTAGTATTGATAATTATTGGATATATCTATTACTGATAATAATAATTTATTGAAGTAATAGTCCTTACTTCTTTCTTCTTCTTCTTCTTTCTTTGTTTAATGGCATATAAACTCTTTTTAGGTTATTTAATGCCAATGCCATTCTCCTAGAAGAATAGTAGTGGTACTATTTAACCCATAGCTGGGAGGATAAGGGGGTTCATACCTTTCCCAAGGGTATTTGCCCGAAAGTGAACGTAATAGCGCGACTGGAGTACAAACTTGCTTACTACGATTCCGCAGTCCATCACTTTAACCATTACACCACGAGGACACCCCCTCTAATAGTCCTTAGATGTGTACATAGAGTCTATGAAAATGAAAATAAATTTAATGCATCTTGATATTCATGACTTTGATATGTAATGAGTTACAATCTAAGTCATAGTTTTATAGAAATGGCTGTCAAATGAAAAGAAAGTTCATTTTGCTATGTTATTTTTAATTGTTATTCAAAAAGTGTGAATATGGATGTACATTTAATTTGATTCTCTAACCACTAGGCATAAAATAAGCCTAAAGAGGTTGACCTGCAATTAAAATCAATCAATCAAACAATCAATTATATCAACTTAGTAGATCACTCAATAAGTTCTGGGCCTGACATATAGATGGCACCACTAATAAAAAAAATCCATATGATTTTTATTAAGTTGTAACCTTCAAATGCCATGTGTCAAAATTTGAGCCCAATCAAATTATCAATTTACAAATTACTGGTATTTAAATGAAGTGCCTAATGGGTAGAGTGTGGGCCAATGATCCGGGGGACCAGGGTTCAATCCCTGTCGAGTCACACCAAAGACTCAAAAAATGGTCCTTGATAACACTCAGCATGATAAGTTAAGTATCAAGGGTAAAGTGGAGCAATCCTGGGGAAGGAGTAGCACCCTCCCCTACATCTCGGTGTAGAAGCTATTGAAAAGGGAACCTTTGGGTCACCCTCAACAAAGGGAACCAACTTTACTTACTTTACTGTAAAAATTTTCAAACAATAGAAAACTCTGAATTTTGTGTGTTAATAAAGCATTGCTTTCTGATGGGAAAAATACCGTCCAAGCAAAGCAATGACTTGATGAGTCTCTGCTTCATTGGAAACAACAGTTAAGAGGTAGTCTGCTGACTTTGAACACAGTTGTATAGACACAAATGATGCTAAATGCTTGGATTGCCCAAATTTGGCAGTTGTCCCAGAAAACACCAAAAAACTCTACAAACTCATTTTGGCTGATAGTAAATTGAAGTTGCATGGTGAGTTGAAGATAACAGAAGGCATTGTATTCACCATTTTGCATGATCATTTCACAATGAGAAAGCGTGTTTAAAGTGGGTGCTGCGTTTCCTCTAATGCGATCAAAAACATCAATGCATCGACAGTTCAGAGCATTGTTTGTAACTTTTTCAACACAACAAAAAGGTGTTTTTGATTAATGGACAGTGTTTAAAAATCTCTGTGCTGACCATTTAATCAACTTTTAACCTCTTACTTATCCTAAGTATATTTACTTTGATGTGATGCACTAACTTGTCTTTCCCTTCACAGTAGTGCACTAGGAAAAAGCATGAATCCATGTCTTCTTCCTTATAATAGTATGGCAAACTGGGTTCTCTAGCCTTGTTAAAGCAAACAGTCTAGGAGCTTTGGCATTAGATAACTCATGAACATTGATATGCTATCAAAGGAAGAAAGACAAAAGCTATATAATTCATTATTTGAAGTATCCTGTAGGCAGCCAGTCAAGGAAAAGGACAATTTTTAATTCAAATCATGAAGAAGGCAATAGAAGATCACTTTACGATATTTCTCAAAAACATTCATAGTAATTCAATTTACTGATAAAGGAAACTGGGAAGAGCTATGACCGTTCGAGTTTGGAAAAGACAAGGGACTTTTTTTGATCTGAAGCTGCATATTAAAATTTGATTGGAAAGTGTCTATCATATGTTGAGCACTAGTAGTCACAAAAACTTTAAGAATTTTTTGTTTTTTAAAGGAGATTGTTATTTTGAGAACAGTAAATGGAAATATTTTTTTATATAATTATAGCAAGGTCAAGACACAAAGTGAAATTTGTTAATAGTAAAAAAAATTCAGAGAATATTACTTGAAGGTGATTTTCAGCAATAAACAAAATATCTTTAATTAAAACTAACACATTTTTATTGGTGTAAGATCAATCAGGTGCCAGTAATCATTATTTCTGGAAAATGTTGTAAATTTGTTTTGGATTTTTCCACTTAGGAAATCTCCATGAATTATTTATCTTGAAATCAGAAATGCTAAAACCTCATTTCTTTAGCAACAACAACAAATATTGGACTTCTTCATAAAAACCTGTTATATATATATTTTCTCTCTCTCTCTCTCTCTCGCGCGCGCTCTCTCTGACTTTTTAAAACAAATCTTATGTTTCAAGATGATATTATCAGCTATGATACCGAAAGCAGTTTCTCTGATTAAGATGAAAGTATGATGACATATATGCTTTGGTCAAATGTCTTGGGTAGTTCTTTCATTCAGTGTGTTCCTGAAATATCATTGAATCTATTTTTAACTGTGACACTTTTCTGTGTAAGTTACTCTAATTAAACGAATAAATATCTTGGCAGTCTCCATTATAACATACTTTGGGCTCTTCTTAAAATGAATAATTGAGTAACTCAGATGTATAGATCGTAGAATACGGAGATTGAGGATGGTGCCCAAGTCTTTACATGGTAGAGATGCCATTGAGAGATTCTATATAATGAGAAAAGAGGTAAGAAATAGGACTCACTAGCATTGGGGCTTGAAGAATATGCAAAAATAAGCATTAAGTAATTGATTACAGCAGCATAACAACAAAAATAACTTAAGGATTTAGAAGAAAACAATTTTTAAAAATATGGAACACAAGTGTAAAAAACCCAATCATGTAAATACTTCAAGCGACTAACAAAGGAAATTACTCATGAGATGACCTGGATATGGCTATGAAGAGGAAACCTGAAGAAAGAAACTGAATCTCTTTTAAAACAGTACAATATAATGCTATAAGGGCTATGTCAAGCAAAAATTGATAATATACGGGAGAATAACTTGTGAAGGTTATGTGGTGATAGAGGTAGTTATATGGTAATAAACAGATGCAGCAACTGAGACAAAAGAAATACATGAGCAGGCATGACTGGGCAGGAAAGGTGATCGACTGGGAATTGTGCCAGAGACTAAAGTTTGAACATACTGATAAATGGGATATGCACAGACCAGAATCTGTTCTGGAGAATGTGACATAAGATTCTCTGTGATTTTAAGATAAAAGCAAATCACCTTGTACCAGACCAGAAGGCAGTCTCTGATGAAATTAACAGGAAGAAATATGTGTCAGCTGGTGGACTTTTCAAAATAAGGGAAAGCAAAAAGCTTGTGAAATATCTGGACCTTGACAGTGTGTTAAAAGTGTTGTGGAATATAAAGGTGACAGTAATACCAATCATAATTAGAGCACTCATAATAATCCCCCAAAACATAGAAAAAACATTGAGGGAACTCGAAATCCAAGTATGAATTGAGACTGTCCAAACCACAGCAGTGTTAAAATTAACAACTATACTAAGAAAAGTCCTGAAGAACTTAGGAGACTTGCTGCCACTTGGAATTCAGTGAACACCACCAACTACTAAAGGGAAAAAAAAAAGTTACTTGTCAGAAAAAATTTACAAGGAGTAAAATGATTCATATGTATGTATATATGTATATATCTATATTTGTACATTAATACAAAGTACTTTTTCTCAGAAACCTCAATACTAGAATACTCTTGAGACAGAAGTACTTGAAAAACTGTGTAATCATTGCAGTAGAATTTAAGACCAGTAAAAGTAAAGTTGGTGACCTTTGTCAAGGGTGACCTGGAGGCTCCTATTTCAATAGCTACGACAATGAAGAGTTGGGGAGGGTGCTACTTTATTAACTGCATTGCTCCACCTTACTCTTGATCCTTACCTTATAATGCTGAGGGTTAAGCAAGGTAGAATCAAGTACCATTTTTTGAGTCTTTGTTATTACTCGACCTGGGACTGAATCCAGGTCTCCCAAAACCATTGGTGAAGACTAGTAAAAGGTTAATATTGATATAAAGAAAATGCAACTTGTCTGCTCAAGTTCAACAAAAAATATTTTTAGTTACCAAGAAATTTTTTAAAAGTATTTAGAGTATTGGGGGTGCAGAATCCAATAATGACATTCATTTTACTGAATTTTGCTTAAATTTTGAGATAATTGGCACCCGTTAAATTTTCATTTTGGCCAAATGTACAGTCAAATTCTATCCTCCAAATTTTCAAGTTATAAGCCAAAACATTTTGTCCTCCAAAACCACATTTTCAATACCAAAGTAACCAGAATATACAACCTACATTAAATTGGGAAACTACTCTGACCTGAAGCTATTATTAATGGAAGAGATATAGTAGAAAACATATCACATAATAAAAATAGACATAAGTAAATTCCAAAATTGACTCTGAAACTAGTTCAATATCCAAACACCTAATGACAAGGTTTTGCAACAAATGTTTGTGAGTCATTTAATAAAAAGAACTTTTTTTTTAAAAAAGCATACCAGAATTTTTTTCGCATATTTTTTTCATAAATATCAACTTTACATTGTATGGAATTGGTTCATGGCAAAAATTATTCTCATCTCCCAAAAATATGTTTTGAGACTATTCAAAGTAGCAAATCAAAAAGTATACTCCAGGCTTAAACAGAGGTCTATCTTCAAATCTCTGGTGGCTGAAAAAGGCAAATAATGTGAACTTTACAGAAGAATGAGTCGTGTGAACATAGAAGCTTGTTTTATTTTTTTTTAAATATTTTAAAATGGACTAAACATGGTTTGTCCACGATGGGCCTGAGGGGAAAAGACAGTCCATGGAGTGGAAACACACTGACTCTCCAGTTAAGAAAAAGTTCTGGGTACACCTGTTATTGAAGAGCATCATACTGATAGTCATCTCTGACATGAAAGAACCATTACAATTGATTTCCTTGATAAAGGTGTGACTGTAAACAATACTTGCTATTTGTTACAGACTATAATGAATTCTTCCTATTACTATGAATACCAGGAGAATATTCATCTCAGTGTTAACTCCAGCCTTACACTTTGGCAGTCAGACTGATGTTTAACACTCTTTTACCTATGCTGTATTTATACTTTCATTCAATATACTTGTTTTCACATAATCCCACGTTCGTATCTTTCTTCCGGGCCTTTTACTGGTCATAACACTATTTTAAACTCTTTAGGCAAAATTCACCTTATTTGTTAAATAACCATTGTAAATCTGTGATAATGACAGTAGCTTTTTTAAAGGTTACTTAGAATTAATTTTCAAATACAGGGCATTTATTATCTTAAGAAATAGATCCACTCAAACAAAACCAATGCTAAATTTAGAATTAGCACCAAAGAATTCCTCTAAAAGTGTCCTAATATCATTGAGAATAAAATAGTATTAACCATTGCGATTGTTTTAACAACATAAAACCCTATATTTGGATTTAAATTCTTTTGTAATTTTAACAAACTATGAACATTAAACTTATATTTTGATCCTGTATGATAAATAATTATAATGCCAAAAGTTTTTTCTTTTTTATTCAGCTTTTATATTATCTGTGATGATAAAAGAAACTAAGCCAATATATTTCCATGCAATACACATCAAAAGTTAAAGTTCCAAACATACTTTGAGAGCTGAGTTTGACTCTGTCATTTGAGATGCTATCAAATACTGAAATACTGAATCACATTCTATCAAAAGAGATAAATGCTTTAGCTTGTTACTGACCACTCCTAACATCACAAAAATATCATTATAATCATTTCATTTGATTAAAGGAAACATAAATAACAGTACACTGGCCAGTGGTATCTAATTTTTTACAGATGTTTATCTAATTTAGAGAGATGGTATCAAAAGAAAAAGATCTTTTCAGGCAGTGAAATTCCTAACAAGCCTTTAGCAATGGTGCCAATGTTCATAATGTTTCACTTAAATCACAAACTTTACCAATTCCTCAAAGAACATTTCTAATCTCAGTGTCCAACCCACTTGATTCCGAATTGCTGAGTCGCATCATATATTTACAGGAATTTTTTTTTCTTTGATCAGTCTTTCTGTGATACATCTTTCTGGTTCTCAAAAAAAGAAAAAGATCGAAAGTACAAATATTAGGTTGGTGCAAAAATAATTGCATTTCATTTTAAATGTTGATGTATATTTTCAAAAAATAATTGCATTTTATTTTAAATGTTGATGTATATTTTCAAAAAATAATTGCATTTTATTTTAAATGTTGATGTATATTTTCAAAAAAACAATTATTTAATTTTGTTCATATCATTGGCATGATGGTAAGAGTGTTTACCAATGTGTTGGGTGACCAGGGTTCAATCCTAGGTTGAGTCACTCCAAAGACTCAAAAAATTGTACTTGATGCATCCTTACTTAACACTCAGCATTATAAGATATGAATCAAAGGTAAGTGGAGCAATCAAGGGAAAGGAGTAGTACTCACCCCTATACCTCAGTATAGTAACTATTGAAAAGAGCATTTTTGAGTCGCCCTCAACTACTGTCAGCCAACTTTACTTACTTATATATCATTTTAAAGTTTGAATTTTACTCTATTGATTCATTCAATAGTATGCTGAAAAGTTCATATGATGATGTCATATCTGCCCTTGACTTTTTTCATCAACAGGATCCAAGCACTGTCATATCCAGGACCCTTGTTGAGGGGCCTTATCTTTCTGCAGAGATGCAATCGGTGCATTCCACTGCCCAAGCCGACTAGACTGCGTTGTATTGCAGAAAATTGTGATACTATTTAAAATCTATTATTCTTGAGGCTTCATAAACAATGTTACACTAGATTTAAATGGTATGCTGAAAAGTTCATATGATGACGTCATATCTGCTCTTGACTTTTTTCATCAACAGAATCCAAGCACTGCAATACTGGAAGAAGGGTATGGAATTCAAGTAGGACCCTTTTGAAAAATAAATCACATTTTATCACATTCCATAAGAGTATTTAGGTCAATCTAAAAACTTTTTGACTTAGCCTTGTACTAATCCTTTTCATTGTTTGTTACCAGCTATAAAATTAAAGATGATAAAAAAGCATATCTGAAATATTTTATAAGAGAAATTCAGTATACAAAAACCTCATCATCAAATCAATCAATAGTTTGGCTTGATTGATTCATTGATTTTAACAGCATGAAAACTTATCTGGGTTATTTCATGCCTAGAGGTTAGGGAATTCCATTCATTTTATGTTCATATTTATATTTTTTGTGTTGTTGTTTCTCAAGAGTTTTTTTGTTTTTTTTTGCTCATAGTCCAATGGAATATAAATAATTTTGAACAGATCTATTTGACCCAAAGATAAAACCTTAAAAGGTACTACTCTTTGGGTCAAAGTGGACATGGGAGTAATAGCAATGAAAGGGTACTCCACACATCTCAGACCTCCAGGATTGGAGCCACACCATTAGATGCAGTTTAGTGTCATTCCTAAGCACCCCTTTTTTGCAAGGGGTTCTTACTCTGCTGCATAGGATAGAGTTAGCATTTTCTAAGCCCAGCCAGCCGGGTGTTCATCTGGTTTAAGGACTGTCAATATTAGCTGCAAAAAAATATAACAAAGACAAGAGCCCTGAAGATTAGGAGAGTCGTGGATACTATTCTATGATCAGTGATAGTCAATTGAAGGAATTTATTGATGTTAAAACATATGAAACAATTCAAAAGGTTGCAAAATTGATGAAACAGTAATTCAACATTTGCATCAGA